>VWZG01013665.1:0-101595 GCA_013396735.1 Grallaria varia | reverse complement strand
GAAGGGAAGGGAAGGGAAGGGAAGGGAAGGGAAGGGAAGGGAAGGGAAGGGCCGGGCCGTAGAGGTCGCCTCGTCCCCATGCTGTTGTCTCTGTCGCTGGATTCCAGGCCAAACTTTAATAAAAACTTCCAGCAGCGAACTGACCCGCTCCGCTGTGGGTTTTGGAGGCCCTCGTGGGTTCTGAGCGGGTCGTGCCCACCCCAGCCTCAGTGTTTTAACAGCAGTGTGCAGTTCCAAAGCACAATCCACCGGGACTCATTAAGCTTCCACATTCCCTTACGTTCCCAGAATGAGCGTCGAGATACATTATTTTATCCAAAAATAGATTATTTTATCTGCTCATCCCTGTTTATTTTTAGAGTATCTTCGCTATTGGTATCCACTACTATAAATGCAAACCTTTCGTGCTGCAACATTGACATTTCAAGGCAGGAATGTAACTGGAGGCATCCTTTGGTTTCCTTCCATCTCTTACATGCCTTTTCATGTGAATCAGCCCTCTGCTACCAGAAGTTTTCTGTGCCCCACATAAACTGTTCCTGTTACAAAATAGATTTGATCTTTCTCTTTTTAATGAGCAGGATGACATTAAAAACGTGGCTCTGTATGAGCCACTTCTACTGCAGTCTATTTTCACCATGCAGACAGTCAAACATCGGTGGGTTGCTCAGAGAGGTTGTGCAATCTCCATCCTTGCTGGTTTTCAAGTTCCAACTCGGCACATCCCCAAGTAACCTGGGCTGACCTCGGGGCTGACCCAGCTTTCAGCAGGAGGTCTGATTGGAGCCCCCCTGTGGTCCCTTGTCGCCTGGGTTATCCTACAAGCCCTTGCTCTCCAAATTCCCGTGGGCATGAGTGGGAGGGGGAACTGTTCCTTCTCCCCGGACTGGGACAGATGAACCATTCCTTTTTTCCCCTAACTTTTCAAATCTTTAGCCACTTACTGTAAGCTTCCTTAGCAAACACTGTTGCAAAGGGAAGAGTCAGGGTCTGTATCACCAGCAGATTCCCGGGCTCAGCGACCTGACTAGGTCTCAACAGGGTTTTTTCCCAGCTGGCTGAATGTCAAGATCTGGGCTGTACCTTGTGTAACAGGAAAGATACTGCTCTTAAAACACTCCCCCTCACACAAACAAACACGTGCACACACACAGAGAGTCTTGGTTGTAGTATCATTTAAAACGGCACTGTTCAAATGACATTGTCTGAAGGCAAAATTTCGAATTGAATGGTATTCGAAGATGCTTTTCATCCAAGTCAAAATCTGCTTTTCTTAAAGCCAGGATCTGTTACTGAAACCATTACAGAGCTACTGTCTCCTCAGTGGTTTTTTATACCCCCTCAAGCCGTAAAATATCCCGAGAAGGCTGTATTCCTGTGTCTTTAAAACAAAAGCAGCCCTCAGCTGCTCTGGGGTCCCTGCCTCCTTTTACTCTCATTCCCAAGCCTGGATCCTCGTGAAAATACAGACTCCAGACGGCACTTGAGCACAAGCTTAACTTGGAGCGCACAACAAGCGCCTCGTTGCAAAACCCTCCGTGATTTCGGGGGGACGATGCTCTGAACCGCCCGTGGATTTCATCGGCATCAGCACAATAAACGCCTTGTTCTACATCGCCTTTTTTTTTTTTTTTTCGTGACTCAAGTGTGCCCGAGAAAGCGGAACAGCAGAAGCCGTCCACTTCCCCCCGGCCGGTTTATTTTTACCCCTGGTTGCTGTGGGAAGCTGTTGTGATTCAGCGCGGCGGGAGGAAGTTCGGAACGCAGCAGAGGATGTGGAGGTTCTTGTGCAAGCCACAGGCGCAGCGAAAACAGCTGACCTTTCAGAACGCTTCCCGAGGCGCCTTCCATTGGCAAGGGGAACAGCAGCGGGGTGCGCAAAGACAGCCTCAAGCCGGGTCTAAAGCCCTGAAAACAGCCCAGAAATGTTACGGGGATCGGCGTGAGCGAGCCAGGTGTCGCCACTGGCGGGCCGTCCTCTGAAACCAGAGGAGAAATGTTTCACCTCCACCCTGCGGTCGCACCAGCGGCCACAGAAGTTTCGCCACAGGCTCCAGGCGCATCACCTGCAGAGGCAGGGCCAGATTTCGCCCCGGCGAGGGTGAAAGTTAAACGATGTCACTTAACGCCTGGGTGACATCCTCTGCCTGCCCAGCCAGGAGCTGGGGGACGCTGGCAGAGCCTCGGCGGGCAGCGGCAGGGCGGGCAGCCCGCGGTGCCAGCCCGTCGTCCTGCTGCCCTCTGCAGTCGGCCGCTCCACAGTGCGCCAGAGCCGGAGCAACCAACCCCTGCATCCTCCAGGGGCTCACAGCCCGCCCGGGTCGTGCCCTCTGAGAGGAAATCTCTGCTCTACAGAGAGTCCTGGCCATTCCCCCAAATCCCCTTCCCAAGGAGAAGGGACCCCGGGGTTTCCCAAAACAGAGCATGGGGTCAGGACATGGTGTGGCAGCACCTCCTTTGGCCCAGCGGGACCTTGGTGGGGTTTGTCTCACCCCGTGTGAGGCTTTGCTGACAGGCAGAAGATCAACAGGCAGCCAGAAACAGGCAGCTTTCCCTCGGCTCCGAGGAGTCCCAAGTGCTTGTGACAAGGACAGCACAAAGCAATAACCACTCTACATGTGACTATATAGAATTGTGGAGTATCCTGAGTTGGAGATTATCCCACAAGGATCATCAAGTCCAACTCCCGGTCCTCCACGGGACCACCCCAAGAATCCCACCATGTGTCTGAGAGCATTGGTTAAATGCTTCCTGAGCTCTGGCAGCCCTGGTGCCATGACCATCATCCCCTTGCTGTTGCCACCGCGACTAGCCCCGGGTTTCTAACATGGGTTGTGTGCATCTTCCTGGTTGCTTTTCTGCTGTGGAAAGACTCTCTCCTCCAACAAAACTCCTACGTGATGGCCAGCACTGTGACCAGGCAGCTTCCCCATGCCCGCAGCCACATCCTGCTGGCTCGGCTTCAGACTGCTTTTGCCTCCGTCTGTGCCCATCTCCCATGATGCCAACGCAGCTGCCACCTCAGGTTCCTCTTTTCCGTGGCCACCACGTCTCTTTTCCCAGGCTCTCTGACTGCAGAGCCCACAGGCCCTGTTTTGGTGTTGTAGAAACAGCGACCGCGCGTCACGGCGGAGCACGAGGCGGGTGCATCATGAGCAGGTGTGTGCCCCAAACCGGGCCCTGGCAGCCCCTGCGGTGGCATCGCTCCCAAGGATGTGACAGACACTACTTCGAGCCCAGGGAGGAGCCAAAATAGGAGTAAAGGGCAGAGGGTGTCACATTCCAAGGAGATAAGTGGGGTACCTACAGCTTAGGGGAGGGCTGGTGTTCCCAAGGGTCTGAACAGTAAAGCAAATGAGGAGCCGGTCAGAAGTTAACATAAATTTTCTTCTTAAAAAACCCGAACCTCTGAAAAGCTTTTCTTTCTTTCTAACATGCCCTTTCTCCGCAACGTTGCACCCCTAAAGGATTTTCCTTCCAGCCTCAGCTGCAAAAGCAGCCTCTCCCACAACAAATCTGGGCTGCAGCAGCTAAACCTTCCTAGGACTTCCCTTCTCACCGCTCACTCAGCTCTTTGCTGCATCTAATAAGAGGTATCAGGTGTGATTTGTGGCCCAGATACCAATCCCTAAAGATACTAAGCTCCTTCTAACAGGAGTCTTCACCTGTCTCAGCTGCCTGTGGTCAAATATCAATCAGTACCAAGAGAGGAAGCTCCTTTCTGGACGTTTAATGATGGACTGGCAGCTCAAAGCAGTGTTTTGTGAGCGGAATTTCAGCTGGGAATTTGCTCAGGTAACCTGGGCTCCCGGGGAAGCCTCTGCTTCCCTCTGTGACGTTGAGCGAAATCACAATTTTCTGTACCGCACTCTTCCTGTCTGCAGAATGGGGCTGGTACCTCCCATCACCTCTGCAAGCGTTTGGGTGCCAGGGAACCAGGCAGGTGGGCTGGAGTGATGTGAACATCCTCTTGCAGTGCTGAATTCCAGGGTCTGAATCACAAAAAAAAGAGACTTTTAGTTTAACTTCAGCTTTCCTTTCTAATTACTTAATTGAAGTAGGAGTTATTTTGTCAGGAGAGGGCACTTGTTGATGGTTTACCCCATGTTTCATTAATGCATGTAAGAGGTTAACTCCTGGCAGAGAAACCGATGCATGGTTTTAACAGGGGGGAAAAAAAAAAAGGTCCCAATTTTACTTTCTACTCCTGCACTAATTTGTGACTATTTTTATCAATGTTAACACTGAGCCAGGGTAAAAATACTCCCTAGAAAGTTTAGAATTTACATTTGTCTTCATATATATTCAGCAGAATTCCAGCTCCCCAGCCTCCGCACTGCCTAATCTGGACTCATTAACTTCACCCGCCCCCGAGAAAAATGTCAGATGACTTTGGCCTGGTGAAGCCCTTCACCCACAAAGGCTCAGCAGGAGGGTCCAACCCAGCCCTGGGGAGCAGCAGCTCTGGCACTGCAGGCATCCAACTCCGCCATGGGAACACATCCCCCCTTCCCAACACAGCCCCCCTTCAGGGCCACGTCTCCCCTGGGCTCCATCCTGTGAGGATGCTGAGCCCTGGCAAGCACCTTCTGCCTTGCTGGCCCAGGCAGGCAGATGGATGGAGGCTGGGGAAGAACCTCCACAAGGATAAACCTTCCTGGAGCACCTTGTGAAGCCCAAGGCAGCCAGAAGCGTGTGGAACCAGCATCTCCAGGGTCTGGGGTGGGGCCAGTGTTTCTCTGTTAAGCAGACAGTGTTTGCCACTCCGAGATGCCCTTTTGCTGCACAGCTGGGGACTTTCGTGTCAACGTGTCAACGTGTCACTGAGTTCTGCTCCGAAGACAACAAAATCGTTCTCTGGTGTGTTCCTGCAGAAGAAGCAAACCAACCCCTCCTGTGTAAAAGCCAGAAGGCTCGTACAGGGTCTGGGCAGCCAGGGGCTGTTGTCATCTCACAGTGGTCACACCAGCACAGAAGGGTTGAGGCTTGAGTTCCCGCTGAGGAATATCCAGTCCAGCCCACGTCCCACAGGAGTGCCTGAGAGCAGGTACTTCATCCCAGTTGGGTCTCCCAGTATCTCCAAATAATGGAGGCCCCACAACTTCTCTGGGCACCCTCACAGAGAAAAAGTGAACTGTCATTTTCCGTGCTTCAATTCCGTGCCCTCCCTTACACCCAAGAAAGGTCTGGCTCCATCTTTAGGGTTTGAGGAAAGCACTGAATTTGCATAGAAAGGGATGTGCTTCCACCTTGGTGCAAAAAAATCCAGTCGGTAAAGCTGAAAGTAATTTTTCTGGAAAATCTTGGCCCAGCTTTTCTCACGGTGCTCTGTATGGAATAGCTTGGTTACACAAAAACTCAGGAGGGTCTCCGTGCTTCCCACAAAACCCAGGAGGCAAAGGGGGCTCATGTTTCAGCAGAAGCCAAGAACCTCCAAGGGCTCTGACATCAAGGAAGGGCAGCTCCAATTTAATTAAACTGGGAAAACATCCTTGAGCAACAACTGCTTCCCTTCCGTGCCTCTGTTTCCTGGGCTCCAGGCTCCTTCCAGGGGAAGAACTGGAGAGTATTTAAGATTATTTATCCTTTTGGCAATGAGGTTTAAATGAGCAGGTCTAGAAGCTGCGTGTCACCACCCTTAGAAAAACCTCCCCTGCAGAGGACCAGAGGAGGTGGTGGCTCTGATGCATGAGACCCTCCAGAGTCTGTCACTGCAATGATGGAGCTGGACAGGATATTTATGTGACTTAAAAAAAACATGAACATGTACTCTCAAGTCCGTGTCAGGCATGGATTGGACCCAGACTGCACAGCGTGGAGTTGAATACATACCTACATACTTCATTTATAACCATTCCTCCTTTTGTATGTCAAGAAAAAAAGCCTTTCCTTCTTAGAAAAGACTCAGGCAAGAGAGGGATGGCCCAAGACATGGAGTGCAGGACCTGTTGGTGCTCTCTGAGCTGGATTCAGCATCCTCGCCCGCCCTCCCTGCGCACACATCAGTTCCTCGGTAGCTTCTCCCAGGTGGCCAGGCTGTTTTCAAGAAGCAATTTCCTGCAGAGAAATATGCTTTTTTTTTTTTTTTTTCCCCTAGGAGCCTAAGTTGGGAGCTTCCTGCTGCCGGCTTTTCACAGGAAACCATTGTGAAAGCAGCCTCGCCACCCACCAGGAAGGGCTGTCAGCGAGCAGGGAGGGTGCAGGCTGCACCCAGCTCTGTGTCCCTGGCCCAGCTAACCCCAGATGTGCCTGGGGGATGAGTTTTGTGTCCCTTGTCCTTTGCCCATCTCTACCAAGCTGCTGCTGGGACGCTGACTTGGGGCAGAGGAAGCAGTGCAGAGCTTCCCAGGAAAGGTGCTGCATGGCCTCTCCAGCACCCAGCCTATCCCTTTGGTGGGAGAGGGTGGGAGAAGGTGAGTATTGCGAGGGAAACTCATGGACACTACAAACTGACCAATGTGATCAAGGTAATGCCGTTTATTGTTGTGAAAACACCCCTTAAATAACCCCAATAGCTCACACACTGCACACACACTGCAAACCACCCTGGGACTGGTTAATGCGAATAACACACAACTCTATTGGTGTAAAATAAAGTCCTCATGATCTTTCTCTGTGCCGTTGTTTTTCAGCTCTTCTGCTGCAGCTTCTCTAAGTTTACATTCTTCACCCTGTTGATCTCCACAGAGGCTTCTTAAAAGTAGCTTCTCAATGGAGTCTTAAAGGGCTCGCAGCAGAACTGCATCTAAAGCACTGAGGTTGCTCACATGTCCATTTTCTGCAAGAAATTTCCCAACAGGTGAGAGAAGCTTAGAGGAGACACGAGGACTGTACCAGGCTTTGGCTCACCAGCCTTTTGCATTCTCCCTCTTCACTGCGTTGCCGGGTCCGGTTTCAAGCAGGGCCACCAAATCCAGGCTTCTCCCCACAAGATGCTGCGTGGTCACTGCTCCTCAGCCTGGTTCTGGGAGGCACCTGGGTTTCTGGGTGCTCCTCTGGAACGCAAACCCTGCCAGGGCTTCTCCCCTCTGCTGAAGGGACGCGGCGTTCCATCTCAGCCCTGCCGCGGTGGAGCCGGGGCAGTGCCAGTGGCTTTGGCAGCACCGTGGCACATCCGAGGCAGCCTCGGCATCGTGGCACTGCCCCCCCAGCCCTGGCTGTCAGCGAAACTCCAAAAGGCACCAGTGAAACCCTCTGCCAACACTGGTGCTGGGGCAGGAGGTCACACTTCGCTGCTGCTCCTCACCATGGGTGGCCTTAAAGCCAATTATTGTTCATACTCTTCTACAGCGAAGAGCAGGGCAGGTCTCTCAGCCAGCGGGTCTCTCCCCCCGCCCCCACCACTGCTTTTCATCCACGTAGTTGTTCTGGTTTGGGTGTTTTTGGTGGCTAAGAATGGACAGGAAACTCAGGCTCCTGCCCTGCTTGGAGCTCTCTCCAGCTGTGCTGTGACAGCACTGCTCTTTCAAGGAGAAGTCCTGCCGGTCATCTGTGAAGATTCTCCAGTTCCTGAGGTTTTTTCCCCTTGCACCAAATCCTCTGGTTTTGCAACCTCTCACTGCAATTAATATAAAACTGGACAACCCCCAAGGAGCCATTTCCGTGAAGCGTTTCGGGAGCAGGGGGCTGGTTCCTCTTTCGGGGCACTGGAGAACAACTGATTTCCTCCCAGTGTTAGTAATGTTCAGCTGAAACTCCACTCTTTTTCCTCAAAAAAAGTTTAGTTTCCAGGAAACAGGGCTTTATTTTGAACACAAAGCATCTCTTGGGTCTTTTTGACTTGCTGGGGTTTTTTTTTTTTTAATGTATTTAACAAAATTCCAGTTTTCTGTGAACTCGCTCAGCAATCCCTGACGATCACTGTCCGGCCAGTTTGACACTCTTGGGTACACTCGCAACTCTTGGACCTGCAAGAACATGACCCAGAACAGAGGGAACTGAACCAGGTCTCACAGAAGAGGCTGGTGCCTTCCCAACCCACCACTGGCTTATTTATGTGATGCTGGGCAGATCCCTTCCCTCTCTCTGTGTCCTGCTTCCCAATCCTTGAAATGGGGTCAAAGTTCCTCCATGCAACCCTTTGCTGGACCTAAGAGTTGGCAAGAAAGATCTGAACCATCCACAGGTGCCAGTCCAGTTTCCACCAGTGGCAGCAGTGCTTGGTCACAAAGGATGAATCAAAACCTCCTTCTCCCTTGGCCCACTGGCAATGCTGTTCCTAATCCAGGCCGTGACGTTGCTGGCTTTGAAAATGCACCACTGGCTCATGGTCAGCTTGTTGTCCAGCAGGACCCCCAGGTCTTTACCTGCACGGCTGTTTCCCAGCTGGCTGGCCCCCAGCGTGTGCTGATGAGTGGGGTTATTCCTCCCCAGGGGCAGGAGTTCATATTTCCCCCTGTTGCACTTGGTGAAGCTCCTCTCTGCCCATCGGGGTCCTTCCGAAGGGCAGCACGACCCTGAGACACGTACAAAGCCAGAGAAGCAGGGGGTTTGATAGCTTGGAGAAAAGGATGGGCTTGGAGGTAAGTGTTGCTCCCCTTCTGACCACTGCCCACAGCAGAGGGGGGACACTGGCCTGGGGACACGCAGGGCACAAGGAAAGGGGGGTCCTGCCAGCGGCTGGTGCCACCTCAGCACCGGCGTGCGTGGTGCCTGCGCGTCACCCACCGTGGGTTCATCACTCAGGTTCTGACAGGCGAGGAAACAGCAACCAGAGGAAGGGGTGACCAGGCAGCTTTTAAGCGAAGCCATCCTGGGGAATGAGTCACCGGCTGTGCGTAAGAAGCCAGGCTGGTCTCCGGAGGGAGAAGGGCAGGCAGGAGGAACGTTCCAGGGAGATGCCTGCAGCGTCATTAAAGGACAACGTGGACCTTGCGTGAGGAGACCCGGCTGTGGTGGCAGCAGAGGGGTGAGGTCAGTGCCCAGCCAGCCCCAGCCCCACGAACCAACTGGCCACGAGGAGCCAGGCATGGGCAAAGCTCCTCGGGGCAGGTTGCTCCCAGGAGTGGGAGAAACGCCAGCATCCACCTCACCCGGGCTTGCTTCGGGAAAGCAAGGGAAGGCCAGGGTCTGGTGGGGACATTTCTCACGGGGGACATTATTTCCTTGCAAACCTCGGGTATTCAGGTCAATTAGCACAGCGGCACCAGGGAGCCCGTTGAGTCAGAAGGTATTTTCCAACAGCAGGTAGGGTAATTTCTGAGGACCACAGTGTTTCATCACTGTGTTTTCCTGGTGGCAACTTCAGCTGATTTGCTTTTAAAAATCAGATTTTTGTTTACTGTTTTAGCTTACTTCCTCATGGAAAGCCTTTCATTTACTCCCCAACATTACCTGTAGCTTTTCATCCCAGCAGGTGAAGGAGATGGAAGAGGAACAGCTCTTCAGCAGTGGGACCAGTGTGCCAGAAATGTGTGTTTTGCTTTTCTTTTTTTTTTTAAAGCTATACCTAAAGATAACAAGAGATGAAAAGGTTGCGTTGGGAGGGGAATTTTCTCTGTTTGGAAAACATGAAATACAAGAGCAGTTCTGTCTCTTCTGCTGGTGCCCTGGCATTTCTGATGTTAACGCTGCCAGGGTTTTCCCTATGGAGCAGATGCCCCAGAAGGACACCCAAGGTGGACGGGTGGATGGGAGAGAACCTGCCAAGGGACTCACACCCGTCCTCGAGGGGCTGCAGGGCCTCAAAGAGAGACGAAAATCTGTCTGAAGAAAAAAAAATAAAATCTCAGAGCCCAGACTTGTTGGGTGAAAGGTGTTGGAAAATGCAAATTATTAATTTAAAGAACTGGGCCAGGAACCAGGGGTGCCAGGCTGAGCTGTAATCTGCTGTATCAGCTGCGAGCCTGGCTTGGGATTTCAAAATAAAATTAGACTTGCAGTATATGTCTTTAAATATTTAAATTACTTGCGGTAATTCATATGGTGACATTTAAACAAAGTACACCAAGCAAACGGCTCCCAGTGCTAAAAGGAAATGTTTGCAGGTAATAATATTTAATTTAAGAGGGAACAGCTGATATCAAGGCAGAATCTTAATGCTGAATTCAACCTACATTCCTCTCTGAACCAAGCAGGGAAGAATAACTCCCCAGGCCTGCGAATGGTTAAACATGAAGAGTAATGTGATTAAAGTGTTGGTCCCAGGCACCCCAATGAGCTGTGAATTACGTGGGTGCCCAGATATTTGCAGCATCTGTGCAGAGGAGCTTTGTGAGCTGCCAAGAGTGAGAACAGGCAGCTCCACACTGGGAAATGAGGACCACAGACCCCACTCACCTTCCTGGGCCCTTCACTGGGTGTCTGTTCTAGTAATCAAAAGGAAAACCCACCCCAGGTACAAAGAAGCGAAACTCAATGAAGTCGGGTCACACACGGGCTGCTCTGCTCTGCTGCTCCGGCCAATTTGGAGAGCTCAGCCGGGTCTGTTACATCAGTCACACTGGATTTCATAACATTAGACATTTCAATGAGGGTGACTCATTCTCTCTTGAAGTGTATTGTATGTATGAGCAAAGATGATTAACTTTTGCTGAATGGTATGATTTCTGGGATGGGAACTGCTATTAATTAGGAGCGGATCTCAAATGTTCACAAACTCTGTTTTCATGGCCTGCTTTGTATATTTTTCTCCATTCTACTTTGTTTTTTTAGCTCAGGATAAATATTAAAGTGCTCTTCCCTGCTATCTGTAGCTAAAGCAGCCAGATGTCCAGCACAGGCATCTGACTTTCATAGTTGGGCACAGCCCAGAGCTCAGTTCCTGTGGCCAAGCTTCAGCCACTTGCCCCAAAAAGCTCAATTTTCACATTAAAAGCAAACAAAACTAAATAAAAGGGAGCTTCCAGCCAGCACAAGTGCAGCAGATAAAGTACCAAGGGAGGTAAAATAAGCACAAATGCTCAGAATGGAAAATACAAGGAATTATCCTTCCTTATCCTCCCCCCAAATTTCCTTTATTAAAGGAAACTTGGGGGCTTATGCTAATCTCGTGCTTCTGGCTGTTGAGCTTTTGGGGTTAGCAACATCAAGGATCCTTGGGATAAAAAGTCTCCGAAGTCCAGGGAGAAAAACACCCTTTCAGCTGCCTTGGCAGCAAAGCTGGACAATTCACCAGTGGAAAGGTCAGGATGCTCAGCAGCTCCAGCAGCATCTGCAGCGCCTGGCACTGTGGTCCTGCAGGAAGTGCCTCAAGGCATTAAGATGAGCCAGCTTGGAAAAGCCACAGGAGACAGGCATGGGATGGGATGGAGTCGTCCTTCCCCACCCCAGGCAGTGCTGGGGGGATGCTGAGGAGCAGCCAGGCTGAAATTGGGGACCTGGCAGGTCGGCGTGGCCCGGGCTGTTCGGTGACATCTGGCCACCACCTCATGGCCACCAGCACCTCCATTGGGATGACAAGATGCCCTCTCAGCTCCAGCCTGTGAGCTCCCTCTTGCCCCGTCCTGTGGCAACAGCAGCGAGTGACACAACATCGCACAGGGCCAAACACTTCACCCAGCTCTGGCTCCACCACCGTGGGCAGCAAAACAGCCCTGGGAACAGACAAACTGTGGCAAATCCCTCTGCCTGGCCAGAAAGGTTTCTTGGCCTTGCTTCCTGGTGAGACACCACCGTGCAAGTCAACTGTGACTTCCAGGGCGAGGTTCACGGCTCAGCCTGGTACTCTGCCAGCAAGGATGAGGTTCACCTGCCTTGCCCAGCACCCCGTCACTGGGCACCCCTCCGGCACTGACGGGCGCTCCTCAGATGCCAGGCAGGGACTGTGGGCAGCAGCCATGCCAACAAAGGTCACTGGATCTGTGCTTTTCCCTCCCGTCATCTGAGGCTGCTCAAAGCTCCTGGGCACAGGCTGGAGCCCTGGTCCTGCTCCACGGCAGGCAGTGATGACGAGCGTGAGCAAACCCAGGAGAAGGAAGGCTTAATTGTAATTATTTGTAGTCAGTCTGGACCACGAGAGATGATTTTTTTTTTGTAATCAAAACTGAGGTGAGAGGGCTGGGCCTTTCAGCACAAGTTGGGGGTGACTCTGTCTGTGTGGGCAGCCAGCCCTAATCTAGAGGGGGGGTTTGGAAACTTCTGACTTGCTCTGCTCTCCTCCTCCCACTTGTCACCAGGCAATGGGCAGTGACAGCCCCTCTTCTCCAGCACTTGGGGTGAGCTGCTCTGCTTCAGGCACTGCAACCAGGCTGGTGGCACAGAGCTGGAAGCACCTGCTGCCCAAGCCTCCCCGTAACCACCACAGCTCCCAGGCTTGCTCTCCAGAAGCTGGGAGGTGTGGGAGCATCAAAAGCCTCTTCTCCTTTCAGACTCAACAGTGAGGAATGTGCGCTCGAAACAGAGATAGGGCTAGTTTCTCGCTAGCTCCCGGGAGGACATCACTTCTCCTGCACACCAGTCCAACCATGGGTATCTCTGACATAAAGCGGCATCTAGGGCCAGGAAAACCCCACAATTTGCCTACATTTTGCGCTCATGAAATGCCAGTGGCAGAGAGATGGAAGCATGGATGTGTGATTCAGGCACAAGTCTGGGAGGTGTGAGCCACTGCCCAAACTCCAGGCGTGCAAAAGAGGCTGAGCCACGCAACACCGAGGGTTTCCTTGGAGACTGACGCAGAAGGGGCTTCTCCTCCAGAGCCTCCTTCTCCCTGCCTTACCAGGCACAGAAACCCGCCAACCCCCATCTCATCCAAGAGAGCCAGCAAGGCTCCGCTGTGCTGTGCAGGAAGGGGCAGCGCTGGGATCCTCCAGGGGGTTTTTCCTCGCCCCCGAGTAGTTTTCCTGTAGCGCAGCTCACTCGGGCTTCCAAAAATGTTTGCTGGAGCGACCGTCTCTAAGGCAAGTCCCATAACAATGGGTGCAGAAGAACGATCCACGTCTCTAAAAGGCAATTCCCATAACAATGGGTGCAGAAGAACGATCCACGTCTCTAAAAGGCAATTCCCATAACAATGGGTGCAGAAGAACGATACACGGTGCCGGTGTGCCTTGCTGGCTCCCAGGCTGCCCGAGGAACTGGGACACTGCTATTCCAGCGGTGAGATGCCCATATGAATGAGAGAAATAGAGTATTGAAGTGAATTTCTCCCGACAGCTGCTGGAAAGCTCCCCAGGGGCCCTGCTGACCATCGGCCAGCTGAGAGGCACGGGCAGGGCTCCCCCAGCCTGGCCCCTGGGGCATTGCCAGACTGCTGGAGCCTGCAGGGATAAAAACACCCACAGCAAAGGTACAGAACCACAGAGAGCCCGTCCACACCTTCGGCACTGCCCAGCAAACGCACCAGCGTGGGCAGAGGGGAAGGACCAGCGCCCGAGGCAGCAGCAGCAGCAGCACTCCAGCATCAGCCAGAGCTCCTGCTTCATCCGAGGCCATGGTCCTTGAAAGGCCATGAGTTACTCCGAGCCCCCACGGGTTGCTATTTTATCTCAGTCCTGGGTGCTCAGCCACAGCCAAATCCAGCCGGGTTTGATCCTTCCCCACATCTTTTCCACTTGACCCATTAAAGTCAACGCTCAGCCACTGCCTCTGGGTTGAATCGCTCACATCCTGCCATTGCAGCTCTGTTTAAATCTGTGCAGAGCTCAACCTGTTGTCAGACAGACACTAATTTGTGTGTTCCTAATTATTTGTTTCCATCTTAAAACCTGTTTTTCAGCAGATTGCAGCTTTATTTTAATACATGCTTGGCTAGAGCTTGCTATACTAGTTGCCAGTAGCCTAGACACAAAATGGGATTACATTGCATAGGGAGAGCAGGGAGAGAAAAGAGACTGAGTTCAACTGAATTAAGAGCCTGTCCATAAAAACGAACTAAGCAAAATTGTGAAACAAGCAGGAGTTTTGCATTGAAGAAGATTCTGTTTTTATATTCCTCTCTTTTTACCCCTCAAAATAAGGTGAACCTCGGCATCTGCAAAGGGCATTTGAAACAACTCCTTACACAAAACCTTTGGACACCTCCTTTTTATGTGACTAAAGCTCTTAAACTTATGTTTAATCTTTTTTTATACTCACATACTTGGCCTTAAAAATTAGCTTATCAGTGGATGACCGAGCCAGGACCAATTTCCAGCTGCTTTCCCAGGATGTGGATGTACAAAGTCAGGCACCGTCCTCAGCCTCTTCATTCAAGCAGGGCTCCACCAACAGCTTTTTACCCTTCCAGGAGCGGGCTGGGCCCTTCATGTCTGGGCCGTTTTCACACGAGTCTTCAAGGGGCAGAAGAAGTGGCTCCAAGGCAGCACTGCTGCAACACACCAGGCAGCACAGCCAGTGCTCCAGGACTTGTCTTGGTTTCATTCTTTCTCCGTAGCTCTTTCTCCTGCGCTGAGGATTTTGGGGTCTCTGATCTAAAATGCAGATTAGGAGACTGACTCCGAGGCAATTCAACCAAAAGAAAGCCATATGTTATTTGCTGGCAAATACTGGCTTTTTAGTGGAGGTTATAGCATAGCACACTGCTCTGGCAGCACACCCACCCTGCCTGGGAGAGCAGGGAGGGTGCTGAGGTGCTTAGAGCAGCCCAGGGAGATCCTCTCCAGTTCCTGGGCCAACCAAAGCTTAAACAGTGACTAAAAGGTCCAGGCTAGATTTTGCCTGTGACGGTGCTGGTTGCTCCCTGCATTTGCAGGGGGAGATGCTCAACAGCAACACCCACGGAGCAGGTCCCCCCGCTGTGGTGTTCCACCTCAGCTCCTGCCTTTTCCAGGCACAGGACAAAGAACCTGCTCCTTCCTGGTGATGGTTGAATCAGACACCTGTCCACTGGATCTGTGCAAAACCCTTCCCTGCTCAGCCACACCAGCCCTTCCCACTGGAACACTTGGAGGAACACGTGGTTTAAGTGGCCAGACGTAGTGACACGAGACTGACACGTGGCTTCACAGGCAAATCAGTGGGATGGCAAAGGTCCCACACTTAACCTCTCCCTGGGTGGTTTAAGAAAAAAGCCCCCACTGAAGCTGCATGCAGCAGTCTCACCTCTGGCTCCCCCTGCCCAGCTACCTGCCTTTCCCTGGGTGTGTGAAAACCCAGCAAGAGCATCCCACAGGCAGGAAAGCTTTGGTCCCCCCAGCACGGGGGCTGTGGGCTGCCCACCAGGACAGGCAGGAGCCCCGTGAGGACAGGCAGTGTGCATCCAGCAGCACCTGCCTCCCTGGCACAGCCTGGCCTCTGGCTGTCTCCACAGTCAGCTGCAGAGGGAAATCCTTGTGCTGTTCTTCCCAGGGGTGAAGGACATTGATTTCTCTGCGTAGATGAAGGGGCTCAAAAAGTTGATGCAACCAGTGGAGTGTGAGGATGCACTTCCCAGGAGGAACTAACTGCTAGAGAGAATCGGCTTTTCTGTGTCAATAAAGTGGCCTGGGACTTTGGAGGAGACAGTTTGAGGACACAGCCCAGACCACCTGGCCCATTTTGCTCCCAGCGTGCAGAGGCCCAGCTGGAAGGCTGACAGTGCACAGCATCTCCAGATGAACACCAGTGACCGCCTCCCCCTTGGACTCTGTGGGATACATGGCCCAGAGCAATCACTCCATCAGTGCCAAGCAGCATGGAAGACACCTAGGAAAAGGCCTTTGCCAGGCCAAGTTTTGGTGTGGGCAACAGGAGCAAGGAGATTGGCTGGGGGTGGCCACAGCCTTCTGGTTTGGTCCTTGCAGAGGAGCATCTCATCCAGACACCTCTACCTCCACCTGTCAACCGAGCCGGTGAGGACATGGAAGGTCCATCACCTCCTTGTAGCCCTTCACTATTTCCACCCAAGATGTTTTTGGTGAGCTTCTACTCCTTTTTTTATGCTAAAAAGGAAAGAAAAAAGGAAGAGACATTTGATGTTAAGGAAATCTAACAGAGCATTCAGCAATCCAACTGCTCAGACACATATGCCACCTTCCTTCTGCTCTGTACCAGTGAGGCTGTGCCATATTTAGATCTGGCTCCATCTCTCGCAAACTTGACCAACTGTTCCTCCACAGTGTCATCTCCACTTGTTTACCCCCAAACTGTTCACTGAGATCTTCAGTTTGGTGAGGGGAATATAATAAAAAATAAATATAATAAAAAATAAAAAGTAGGTTTTGTTTTTAATGACAGGAAAAACACTAAATGCCAAGAAAGCCGCATCGCAACAGTGGCGGGCAGAGAGGTCAAAGGATCCCTCGGTGAAGTCATCACCTCCATCAGGGATCCATCCATGTGGGGAGGCAGATGTGTTTCCTAGAAGAGCTGTGGTGCTAGGGCAGCGTCCGGCTGGTGGGATCGTCGGCCTGGGGTATCCTCCTATGTGTGTCCCCAGAGGAGAGACAAGTCTGGCCACACACGAGGGCAGGCACAGACAGACCTGCGGTCACCTTTGGTTTGCCCCCGTGCAGCTCTTCAGAGGAGCCACCCGATGCAGAGTGCTGAACATCTGCAAAGCAAACGGGTAACAGCTTCTCGAGGGAAAGGCTGGAAGTCCAGCTTTGTTACAAGCAGGAAACACAGGAAAGGACAAAGGGGCATTTCCCTGCCTTCCTCGTTGTGCCAAACCATGACAAGCTCACCACAGTGTCTGGGCACTGGCTCTGGGACCAGGACTCGGGCAGCAATGCTCTTGCTCAGCACTTTCAGCCATGGTTATAGCGCACATGAGGCAGAGGTGAGCCCTGGTCCTCCTGCACACAGTGAAGCCTTGGAGGCTTCTCACTGAATGTCTTCCTGAACATTCTCACTGAACAAGCCTCTTCCTGGCTTCCCGTTGATGTCAAGCCACTGGAGGACCTGGTGACAGCCTGTCCTGCAGCCTTCTTGCAGGATGCTGCAACATGAAGCATCACAGCCCCCACACCAGCACTAGGCCTTGCATACAAGACTTTCTCACACTTGAGGCAGATCTTATGGAATTAAGAGCATTTTCTTGGCTTGCTGTGCTGGTGGAAGAGCAACTTGCAGCACAGCAGATGGATAAAATTCTAATTTGGGTTTCACATGATTTATATAAATAGACTTAGCCAAGGTTGCGCAGAGATGGCGCAGTCATCTGCCAGCCTTGCTCTGTTTACCTCAAGACCCTCTCCTCCCTTCCCGTTAATGAGCACCCCAGGAGCGCCTCGTGCGTTTGCAGTGACAAGTCATCTCAGCCTGTGTCATCCTCCTGCAAACCACAGAGCTCCAGTCTGTGCTCCCAGCACGGCAAAGCAGCCTCCTGCCGTGCCACCCGGCTGGGGACAGCATTGGTCCCTCAAAACCACAGTGTCGAGGAGCACAGCAGAGCCATGACTCAGGAGGTGGGGCAGGGGAGGATGGACCACACTGCTGGATATGGATAAGAAGGGGGCTCCCCCAAGCCTGCACTCACTCACAGGACACTCCTTTCTGCCAGTGCTTCTCCCCACCGGTGGGTGGCTTAGAGTGAGGGGACACCAGCGGCCCCACTGCCACCGTCATGAAGATGACACGGCAGCTCCCCCTCCTTCTCCCAGCTAGTGCGTCACTGAGGAGCCTTCATCATATCCTGATCAACAAATCAGCAAGCACATCTTTGTCGGGTTCAGCTGGAAACCCCTGCCCCATCCCCGTGCTCCTCTGTCGCTCCAAGGGTGACATGGGCTGGTGCTGTGACAAACAGATGAAGGTCCTGTGCGGCTGCAGCACGCATCTGCTGGACACCTCCATCACACACGGATTCTATCCTAGAAATCCACTGTGATTTGATCCCAGCAGAACAAAGCAGAGGACTGGGCTGCTGGTTTCTTTATGTGGTCAGCAGAAGCTGGTTATGTGACAGCTGCACCTTCCCCGTGTCAGAGGCAGCTCAGGGGGTCACTCAGTGCCTGGGGCAGAGCGCAGTGGCAGGGCTCTGCTTCCAGCACACACTGACCCCCAGATATCCCTGGGCCCAAGATGCAGGGGCAGCCAAAGCCAAAAATGCCAAGTCTGGGCTGAAACATAAAGTGGGGCAGGAGTTTCTCCAGTGTGAAGACCAAAAGCTGTTCTGCCAAACAGAAACGAACCTCCACTTGCCTGTGGACCAAAAGTACCCCAGCCCGACACTTTGCCATGTGGTACCTCTGCCTTCTGAGGTGTCTTTGGCAAAATAATCATTATCACAAAGTGGATGCAAAGTT
The DNA here is from genome assembly GCA_013396735.1 of Grallaria varia. NCBI lineage: Eukaryota > Metazoa > Chordata > Aves > Passeriformes > Formicariidae > Grallaria > Grallaria varia. The sequence continues at coordinate 83,488 of VWZG01013665.1, read as the reverse complement.
AGAGGTGGAAATATCATTAAATCTGCCCAGAGGATGCTCTGCCTGCATCCTCAATTTTACAACCTGATTTTCTATGGAAACAAGGCTTACACAGCCATACCACTGCTGCACCCCTCCCCTACACCTCTCCTTCTTTTTGGACACTTGCAGCCACGCAGCAGAAGAGCTCCTTCTTATTATGGGAATGTGAATTTTGTGAATTTTGGCCGCTGATGAGAAGGTGATGGGTTCGTGTTTAGATTTTACCGGCCACAGGGAGCACATGAGCACAACTCCACAACACAAACCCATCGGAAACCAGGCTTTGCTGGTTTCCGCTGCTCATGGAACAAGTTGTATTATTTGTATAATTGTATCCTAGGAGTCCTAGCCTCTGTCCTGCATAGTCCCTGGCATGAGCAGTATTTTCCATGGTCAGCCTAGAAGGAGGGGAAAGGCTTTAACCCCTTCGATGCAAAGAGCAGATTCCCCTATCAGGTTATTTCCATGAAACCCTCCCTGTGAGACAAAAAGCCCTCCTAGGATCAAGGCATATGCAGAGAAATCCCGAAGCCAGCAAGGAGTTGCCTCCAGGAGAGGTGCAGGTGTCTTGGGAGCAGCTGGGAAGGCTCCTGGGGGGCTGCTGGAGCCTTGGCAGCTCCTGCAGCCAGTACCATGCTCAAACCCCACCTTCAGCCTGGCCGCTGCCAAAACCCTCTGATTCAGCCTCTCTTTTCCAGCCATTCATCATAAACCAGCTCTTCACCAGCTGGGATAAGGCACAGGTCACCAAACAAATGAAGAAGATTTCTCAAGGAACAGAGCAGACACAGCCCCATGGTGTGACCCAGTTTCCCCGCTTGTGCATCTGTGGTGGAGAGGAGTGATGAAGTCAGAACTACCTCTGCCCAGGGAGGTGCAAGCAGAGCCAGGGTCCTTGCCTTGGAAGATAACAGGAGATAATCAGGAGATAATCTGGCACCTCTGGCTTGAGAAGGGCAGGCCAAGGCTTTGCAGAAGTGACACATGACTTGGAGCTTCTTGGGATCTGAGCGTGGTCCACACTGAAGGACCCCGAGCTGAGAAGGCAAGGGCTCAGGGAGGCCTTTGGGGAGATCCCAGCCATCCCAGAGCACAGCCACCCTGGTCCTTGTTGTCCGAGTTCATCACCCAGGTCCTCCTTAGCCAGCCTGAGCCACATCAACTACCATGCCCCCTCCTACATGTACCTGTTGTTTAAGATCTGCCCAATGATGGGCAGAAGAGGGAAGGAAGGAAGCATGGAAAGCTAGGGATTCAGTGGTGGGGTCCTGGGACACCAGCAATCCCCGAGGGAGCTGCAAATGTGCTGCAGCTGAGGGCTAGGAGATGCAAGCTGCAGGCCCAGGTGGTCCTTGGACCTCTCATCATCAGCATCTCTGAGGGCCCAGAGCCAAGCCTGGCCCTTTGTAGTGTGGGTTGTGGCACATGTGGGCCTAAAACGCTGGGCTGTGAAACCTCTGTCGACTCAGTTTCTGCTGTCCCGGGACAGAAGAGCAAGTGGCATGTTCAGGTACTGCCAGCAATTGGGAGAGCATTCCTGCATTTCCCCAGTGCCCACAACAGTGGCAGATGGGAAACACATCACCCGGAAAATATTTGGGGTTTTCTCCTAATAGTTGCTGCCTCTGCACCGAGGACATGCAAGAAAAAGGGGCTGGACCTTCTGTCAAAACCATTTCCCTCCATTGCAATGTTTTTAAGTGAAACCCAAAGCATTCCAAGAGAGGCTGAGGAAGCCACCCATAAACCAGAGAAAATAACCTGGGGGATGCAAGGAACTTGTGGGTTTGGGTGTCGTGCTCATGGGAGCAGTGGCAGCCTCTGCCCCAGTATCACGCAGGGAGGAGGAGAGGGAGCCCCAGGCTCAGGGCTTGGCATCTCCTCCTGCTTCCACCGGGAGCATCTCACCCACCCAGAAAGGGCTGGGCATGTGCCAACCAGCAAAGGCAAAGTCCCAGAGCGAGATCATCTTTAGAGGAGGGGAAGCCTCGAGCATCACCAGTGTGGAGTGGCAATGACAGCAGGAATCCCGAGCAGGGACAATCCCTGTCCCAGACCCCAGGTTTGGGCTGTAAAAAGACAATCCTTTCAGCTGCCAGGATGTCTCTGCTGATGGAAACTCAGCTCCCACCAAAGCTGTATGTGTTTCTCACCCATGTCACAAATAATTTGTGGCTGGACTCAAGTCAGTAAAGTTGATGCAAATCCCTCACAGCGTTTCAAACAGAAATCTCTTCAAAAAGGTTTCAGAACTGGATGATTTGATTGGTTTTGGATTTCATTTCAGCCTTCATTTTTCTAATATTTTTAAAAAGCACCTACGTGGTAGTAATGGCAAAGATATCTCCTTGGAGAAGTTTGAGAAGCTCATAGAGGCAATGTTTAATAATAAAAAAGTAATAAAACTTTGCTGGCTCCCAGGAGTGAAGAACAAAAATCATGCTTGTCTAGAAACATACTTACATCAGCAGGATTTTACTGGCACGTGAACCAGCGGTTGGTATGGATGCAGTATTAACAATCAAGTGACATTATTTCAGTCACAAGCAGTAGAATTTCTTAAAACACCTTCAACAAATATCCCATCATCAAGCTGGAAGCTTTGATGAACAGGACAGCTGATTCCTGCCACAGATTACAAATCTCTGCACCCCCGTGATGGATGAGATTACGCATGGATTGCAGTAAGAACCGTTAAGGACAAATCCAGACCTCGAGCCATGCCAGCAGAAAAGCCTGGATGAATCTCTTCCTTGAACAAGGGACTTTCCTGAGGAGCTGGGCGCTCGCGGTCATTGCCTCTCCCCCGGGACACAGAGGCATTGCCCCGGTGAAGTCACCACCGCCACAGAGTCACGCACGGAGCTGTCCCCATTCACAACTCCCGTTCATTCACTCCGCAGCGTTCCCACGGCCAGATGTTTATCGCTCTTGTGTCACCCTCCAGCTATTTTGCAGGGGTGATAGGAGCGGCTTTTGGAAGACGTTTGAGTACACACACAAATACAGGCTTGGACTGCTCTACGTTTGGACAAACAAGTAAGTGCAACCAATCAATGGAAATGTTTTCATGTTAGCCATGGCCGGGAGGAGAGTATCCCAGCTCTGCCAGATAAAAAATCCCCATGGGGATTTCTAAGTGCTCCCAAAACCAGCTGGACTGAGACCTTCCCTGTTCACCCCACAGATCTGCGTGGGTGAGGAATTCAAAAGAATAGGAAGTGTTTAAAACATAAGACTAAGCAAACAAAATAACCCCTCCCTTACCTTTGCACACTCCGTCTGAGCTGCCAGAAAAGCAACACAGCCCCAGGCTGGGGCTCTCCAGCCCTGAGCTGGACATGCAGCACTGATGGAGGTCCACCAGCTTCTGCCCAAACCAGCCACTCACACATATTCAAATATATCTATTACCTACCCCATTAATAACACCCTAGAAGGACTGGTCTGTCTGGGAGTACTTTTTCTGGCCCCACGGCACAGTGGCAGCAGACAACCAGTAGTCCACACCACTATGGTTTTCTACCCCAGATAAAGCTGTTCCAGACTCACTTGCCTTGATGTCCAAAGCCACAATCAAACCAGATGCTGGCAGGATCTGGTATTCCTGCTGGCTACAGGTTGTTTCTGCATCAGGAGATGGTTTTGAGAAGAAAAATGGCCAATTAGCAGCTACTGCTTGGTGAGTTTTCACAGGTGCTTCAAAAGGAGCAAAGTGGACTTGGTCCTGTACAGGGCAGGTGAAGCACAAATGGGGCACCCACTGCCATCCTAAATGCTTTGAGATTATTGCAGCACCCAGGGAGACAAGTTCCAGCCTTGTGCCCACCCTGGGCAGGGCAGCCCATCCTGCTGAGGTCGGTTGGGCAGACAGTGCTGCTCCACAGCTGGCAGTAGGGACAAGCCCTGATCCCTCTGAAACCAGCAGCTAAAGCTCCCATTTAACTTCAATGGGGCCAGGATTTGGCCTTGATCTCAACTAAACCCATGACCATCACCGGCTTTGCTTGGGGTTTAATTCTCTGGATTAAAGGGACTTTGCCCTGCGGTCACCCAGGGAGCTCCCTGGGCAGAGCTCAGCACCCACATCCCACCACTGCTCCATTGCGGCCCACGGGAGCAAACCAAGCCGAGGTGCCGGGGTTTTAAACAAACAAACAGCAAAAAGAGGAAGAAAAAGAAAAAAAGAAGAGCATTTATTTTCCCTGCAGCTGTGTTCTCCCAGACAGAGGATTTCTGTGGCAGGACAATAACGCTTTATGTGGCGAGGTTAAGTTGCAGTTACTTGAAACTATCAGCTCTTGTGTTCGAATCATCTTATTACCTCCACAATCAAACAAGGCTTCCCCACGGGCAACTATTGGGTCGTGTTGTTTAAACTGGACACAGAGGCCAAGCAGGGCTGGATTTAACGTGATCTAATGGGAGCTGCCTGAGGCTGCTCTGAGGAGGGGGATACAGCCAATGTGTTGTTCACCTTGGTGGCAGAGGTAGGTCCCACATGCTGAGCCCCTTTCATAAGGAAGAAAAACCCAAAATCAAGCTCTGGAGTTGGGCTTTTAGTTGCCAAATATCCCCTCTGATAGCAACTGACAACCATCTAGCATCAGATTCGGTTCCCTCCAAAATACTTAAGGTCTCTTCAAGCCCATTGTGAAATCTCCACTAGACTTGCACTTGATCTTCCTTCAAGCAGACCTTCAGCCCAGTTCCTTCCTGGCTGTTGCCGCTCTGCCTTATGCAGGGATTCATTAGGAAGGTGGGATGCAGAGGCTCATTAGCAACAAGCAGGAAGGAGGGATTGGATAGCACTGAAGGGAACAGTGTTATGAAACACAGTCATGGGCTGGGGTTACTTGACCCAACCAGGTACCGTGCCTTGTTCTCCACAGGTACTTCAATCAGATGTTCCAAGTTGAAATCACTCCCAAAACATCCACATTCAAACACATTCTGCCCTTCCTCAACCATAAAGAGTCTCTGCTCCTGCTCTGCACTTGAGCAGGCAGTTCCTCAGGAAGAAGCAGCTGAGCTGGTCTTGCAGCAGGACCTGCAGACTTCATAGCACCAGCAGCCCCACTGGCTTCTTCTGCCAGACAAAACCTGGCTCTCCATCAGCCCCTGCACCCCTGCACAGAGCAGGCAGCAAGCCTAGGAGCTGTGCCTGGAGCTGCTCCAGCTCTACATAAGTTCTCCAAGGGAAAAATGTGCCTCCTATGATCTGACCCACCCACCCCACTTGCCCAAAGGTAAGATTTGTCACTGAGGAGATGCAGGATGATGATGTGGTGGGGGATTGTCCCTGCAATCAGCAAAGCAAAAAACATTGCATTGCCAGACCCCAGTGCATTGTCTTGGCTCTCAGGAATGACCTCAACACCCTGGAAAGGGAAGACAAGGGAGCAAACAGAATGCCCTGGGGATGCACACAGGCAGGGAGCTGCTTGGAGCAGTCTTCTGGGGTGCATAGAGGAATGCACTGAGGAAGGCCCCAAATGGACAAGGTCCAGGCAAGTGGCAGATCACCCTGTGGCTCTTTTCAAACTAAAAGCCTTTTTCTCTCACCCAGCTTCCTCCACAATTCCTTGGGGAAGGAGGAAGCCAGGAGAAAGCACACAGAGATGTTAAGCAGAGCCTTTCTAAAAACGGCATGAACGTTCCCAGGAAGCAGGACCAGCTCTGCCATAAGCCCAGCACACCTGGGGTCTGTATCCCAGATCTCCCTTAGGTCCTGTCCTTACAGGCACCACCAGCCTGAGCTTGCTGGCTGGCTCCTCCATGTGAGGGGACATCCTGGCCTTTCAGACAAGCCCTGACCGCTCTGCAAGATGGAGCCGCAGCTCAGGTGGGCTTTCCACCCCAGCCAGCTCTGCCTGTCCCTCAGGCACACCAGCCAAGAGCTGCAAACAGCAGCTCTGGTGGAGGCTTCAGGTGCTCAGGAGACCGTCTAGACATGTTCCATTCCGCAAGTCCCATTTCACATCTTCCATCAGCTCTTAAGGAGCTCGATTTAATGATCCCACAGCTCCCACCCCAGCCTGGGGCTACGGGGAAATTTGCACAGGTGTGGCAGCGCTTCATTACACGGCAAGACCCAACAGCTCCTGGAGCTTCCCCGAGCACTCTGGAAGCTGCCACTGTGTTACCTCCTGCTCCGGATGCTCCATGTGCAGCCAACGTAATCCTCGACACCTCTGGGCTCGCTGTCCTTGGGTGGAAGGGCTGGCACAGCCACATCCCACAGCAGTGGTGAGGATGGGCATAGAGTCCACCTCCCCTCATCTGGCACTTGCCACCACATGGTCACCCAGGGCGTGAAAAGGCACGGGATAGATGAGCTAAATCCCATAATTATTTAATACAATTAACCACAGGATTGAAATGGGTCAATTTCCTAGGAGGTAGCCCACTGGAAATCTTCCCTGAATGCAGGAAAGGCTTTGCCACATCTTCCCATTGTGGGGGACAGAGAGGAGGCGGTCCTACTTTTTGGTTTGGTGTTTTTTAAAATTAATATTACTTTCAAAGATTATTGATCCTGACTGCAGAGAGCAGTGATCTCTCATCTCAGGCTCTGGCACTGCAGGGTGCCAGCGTGATCCCACATTTCTGGACGGGCACTCACACTGGTTTGGATAAAGGCAAGGGAGGCAAACACCTTCCACAGCCCCATCAACTGCTTCCCAAGGCTGTGGCCACCAACCTTCCAATGGGGCTAGTGAAACTAATTCATTAATTGCTTCCATCCTTTGGTGTTTCATGCAGGACAGCTTACAAGAACCATCCGTTCTGCATTTCTCCCCCTTCCCAATGTAAAACAAGTAATTTTAATGCATCTTTTGGTACTCCGGTGGAGATGTTTTCAATGAATCTGCTTCTCACTCCTGCATGGGAGGGGGGACAGGACCAGGGTCCTCCCTGCACAATAGACAGTGGATGGGCTCTGGCCACCAGGCGTGGTTTCTGCAATGCTCTTCTGTGGCCATGGTGGGTTGCAGGGATAACTCACGGTGTGCTGGGCCCTGGGTCATTCCACCAGCGACTGATTCAGCCCATGAAAGTCGTGCTGCATTAGGAGATCCCCCCATTATGCTTCAGGTGCAGATAGAAAACATCACTATGCCTGTAAACAGGGAAATCCTCACCTCACAGGGCTGTGGGGTCCAGTAACAGCCATACTGGGTTCATCATTCATTTACTGCAAGAAAAGCAGCCAAATGGCCACCTTCCTCCTTTTGCCTCCTCCAGAGCCCTCCAAACCCACCGCTGTGACCCACAAGCTAGAAGACACCTTGAGGCCCTTAGGGCTTTGAGCAGAGCCACCAAAAGCCACATTATCATCCAGGCTGGCTGGCCCCTCTCCAGAACGGCATCGCTTCAGCGTTTGCAAACACTGCCCGTATTGGGGCATGAGGATGAAGACATCATTGGCAGTGCTCTGCCTGGGCTCCCTTCCAGAAGCCCTGGCTGTGAGGAGGGCTGACCAATTCCCGGAGCGGCTCCATGAAGTCATTCTCTCCCGACATGCCTTCTCCTCCCTGACATCAGCAGCTGGGGAAAGCAGGCACAACAGTGGTCCCCTGCTGCGGGATGTGCTTCCAAAGGGGCCAGCAGAGGATGTCTCCACTCACGGTGAGGAGCACAGCTGGGTGCACCCAAGGGAACTGCCATGGAGCAGCAGCCCCAGAGGAGTGGTGTTTGGTATGGAGCTGGTAGCCCTGGTGGGAAAAGGTTCAGAAAAAAGCAAGAAGGAAATGACTCACCCAGCATTGAACCTGGCTTGGGACCACCCTCGTGCTGCACAGGAGTCCATGGGCTGGGCACAGCCTACCCTGAGGACAAGGTCCTGCAGCAGAGACCCATGTGGTCCAGAGCAGGGATGCATGTGGATGCAGAAGCCTTCATCTAAATGAGAGGCCTTAGGGATGAACGCTTTCCAAAGGGGTTCTGACAGGAACAGAGGGCAGGCATCACTCGCTGCAGCTGGGATTTTTCCTCCAGTCCCAATGGTCCTTTGGTGCCCAGCACAATACCCAGGCAGAGAGGGCAGGAGCTGTCCTGAGGGGTGCTGGATGCCCAGGCTGCTGACCCTGGGAGTGGGGCATCCCTCAGAGCCAGAGAGAGCAGCTGGGAGATGCTCCCAAATTAACAGGAGTGGGAGCTGAGCTCCTGTGTTGGAAGTATTTAAAGATTTTCCGGGCTGGCATCTTCACCTCCTCGTCCACCCCAGCAGCACCCACCATGGTTTCACCCAAAGAGAGTCCCAGTATAGCTCACCCTGCAGTGCTGAGGCTACATCCTGCCCTTCCAAAAGCTTTCCTCCGCTCAGGATGCCCCTGCCAACACACCCACAGACACTCACCTTCTGCCCCAGTTTCCAAATCAAACATTTTAATTTAAGGCAGGATGAATTATTCCAAGTGGGGGAAAAGAAAAAGACAGGCAGAAACTGGAATTTCTCTGCCTTTTTCCAGAAATCAGCATGAGCCATTCTTTACTCTTTAAAGTACTTAAGGGATTAACTGGAAAATGAAACATTTGGTCTTTTCATTATTTCTCCCCCTTTTTTCCTCTCATTTTTTTGCTATGACAAAAAGAGAAAAAAAGAAGAGGATGTTGAAACCATTGGAAATCATTTACAAAAGGGAAGAACCTTTCTTTTCTCCACTACAACAGTAGCAAGATTCATAGTCTTTTTTAGCATCGTGACTTTCTACCTTCTTAGTCCTAGAATTTAGCAGAAAAGGACGACTTTTTAAAAAAGATTCGCAGAAAAAAAACCCTTGACTGCAGAGTTTCTAGCTTCTCGTGACCAACAGAGGTTGCCAAAACCCGCTGATGCTCGAAGACTATGTGCTAGTATTAGAACTGTGATGGTGGTGGAAATAGCCAAGAAATTATTTTAGATTAAGTGGGTTTAATGATGCTCCTCCCACTCTGTGTTCACTTCCATGCCATTGGGGTTCAATGATGGGCTGAAACGTGGCCCTTGGGCCCCAAACCCTCTACCCAAGGGCAGTAGGATTCCTCCAGGCTGGGGACAGCAGCAAAGCCACTCGTGGCCACTGCCAAGCTGCAGAACTGGGGTTGGCTTGTTTGCACTTCCAAAGTGTGGTTTGAGAACAAGCTCACCCTGAGCAACTTCCATGACCAAGTCCGAGATAATCATGGACCTGTTGATGGCTGCTCTGACAGGAAGAGAAGATGCACTCAAGAACAGCAAGATCTGTTCCAACTGCTGTCCACAATTTACTCAGATAGACAGGGGATCTCAGCCTGGGAATGAGGTCTCCTTGCATGTCCCAGACTAACAGAGAGAAACACATAATGTAAAGGCTGCACGTAGCTCAACATGCTTTAAAGGTGCCCTTTAAGGGGCCTCAAAGCTCTTGCAAATCAAATGCACCTAAATACCAAACGGATTTCAACCCAATTCCAGAGGTAACACCACCTACTCACATGCCAAAGCAGGGAGCAGACGGCTTGCTAATTAACATGTCTCCTTCATGAATATTGCACTTCCCTGGGAGGAATTTGGTGCTCAAGCAAAAGACTGCTGAAAGCCAGCCAAGCTGGGCTGAGCAGCGGAACTGCTGAATTCCCTCTGGCAGGGCTGGTGCTAAAGCCAGCCCCTGGGTTTCACACCCACCGGGTGAGTCAGTGGATGCTACCTGGGTGCCACCCCCAAAGCACACAGGCAGCCCACAGCTGCATCACAGGGGACACAGCAGAGGGGGTGGCAGGGATAAGGAGGAGGAGGAAACACAAAACCACAGGACGTTTGGGGTCCTGAACCTCTGTGACATTTGACAGTACCTGGGGCTTGACCTTTTCTAACCCACATCCAAACCCTTCCCTAAAACCACCTGGGAGTTTCCTTGGCCTGCAATACCCCACTGGCACTGCTGGAATTTCTGCTGTAAGCAGTCCCTCAGGCAGTGTCCAGCAGTCCATCCACACACAGCACCTACAGAGCCCAGGGAAGGGCCAGCACACCCCACACTCTGTGCTGGGAAGAGCTGGCTTTGCCTTCCCAGCTGGGTTTCCCTTAGCCAAGGCTCTCCAGGTACTACCTCAGTCTCTATTTGTTTCCCCTGGCAGCCTCCTTTGATGTGTACCTCATGAGACTATGTGAGGAGACACTGCAAAAACCTCACTGAGATACATCTGGCACGCTCAGAATGCAGCAAGTTTCCCCAGTGTCCTCCCCACACTGGCATCCCCACTTAGCACAGCTCAAGTTCCTGATCCTCCAAAATCCACATGGTGCCCAAATCATGTTGGTCTTGTGCATGGTTCGATATTCAAGCAGAAATTGCCCTTCTAAACCCCTCCAGGAATTTCACTTTGGTAGTTGCAGTTGAACTGGACAGGGAAAGCCAGGTCTGGCCACATTAAAAGGGTTCTTGCTTTTTAACCAAAGGGTTACTGCTACACTGGAGGCAAAAGAGTCATCGTTTTGGATGCCTGCAAATGCAGCCACTGTGCTGATAGTGCTGATGAGCAACAAAGCAACAGGCCCATCAACATCAACCAACACCACCACCCAACCAACAGTCCTAACATGGCCTTGTTTGGAAGAGGCTTCCAGACGTACCAAATGGACTCCCCTGGGCTATACCACACATCCAGAGGAGATCTTCATCACTGGCCAAGCCAAGCCAGTCCTTTTTGACTACTGCTCTTCAGAGATCAAATTCAACAGCTGTGTGAGAGCTCTCCCCACAGTCTGGCTCTTGGCATTCAGCCCATGACAAACAGCCATCCCAGCAGCATCCAAGCTGAGACTGGATCCTACAGCATCCTTTAAAGCCACTTCTGAGAAAATACACAGCCCATGTTATTGCCCTGTGGGAGAGGTAGAGACTTCAGAGACCTGCTCCATAGCCTTTTCTGGACGATCACCCCTTAAATTTAGCTCCTACAAGTGTGCATGAAATCTACTTGGCAGAGTGAAAAAACCTCCTGGAAAACTCACTCGATCTTCGTTATCATTTCCAGCACTGCACAAACAGCCTCCCTAGGCACTGGAGTCTGCTTTTATCCAGCCAAAACGCTCCTCTGCAAGTCATTTGTGCTCTTACCTCAGAAAACTCCTTTCCTGCCTGCACACACAGGGAAGGAGCTGTAATCTGACTTTATTATGGCCTCACACGTGCTGTTGCTGTGGAAATGAACACGATGCTACCGGGTCCAACTCCAGCACGGCCAGGCAGAGGCAGGGACCAGAGCCAGGACCCCGGGGCAATGCTGCTGGAGAACCACCCCCTTGGCCAAGTTCCCAAAAAACACCTCCAACCAACAGCAGTAAAACTCCCTGAGACCAGGGACCTCGGTGTAGCACCAACTGCACATACACTGGAGACCACTTGGTGTTATTCCTGTAGCGATGCAGCTCTCGCTATGTCATTACTAGCACACCTGCTCAATTAGCTCCACTGAAAAGTCATTAATAACCTTTAGGTAAGACACAGGACAAACATCCCCAAATACTTTTTGATCTTCAGGTAACCATTTACCATAACAAGGATTTACTTTCTTCGCCCTTGTGAGGGTGTGATATCAGCCACCACAAGAAGATGGAGAAAAATCCTTGTCAGTGAGGAACAGGACATCTCCCAGACTAATAATCCTCTTCAGTCTTGAATCTGCAAGATGCAAGAGGAAGAAGAAAGGGAAAGGTCTCACTGCCATCCTTCTCACTGTGGAGTGGGCAGAGCAGCCCCTCAGGAAAATAAGAGCAGCCTTGGGGCTGGCAGTATTTCCACAGAGCCTGGAGGATAACTTCAGTTGTGATAAAAAAGGAGGATATAAATTCTTGGAGAGGATGCCATCTTCTCTTAAGCATGATGGATTGGAAACCATCTTTGCCGGGGAAGCAGAGCATAAACCACAGCTTGACAAGGGCTGCCTGCCAGGGAAGGATGGGTCTACATGTGCTCCTCATTCTTCTTTTAACCTTATGACATCCCTCATGGGTGCTGCTGGAAACAGGAGATGTTTCTACCCTGACCCACAGCAGCTGTACTTGAGGTCTGTGCTCAAGCCCTGTGCTGAACAGGGCTGGGGAGAAACACAAATGCTGTGCCAAAAGGGACCACGCACAAAACTTGCCCGGGGGCAGGATGGAGGATGGCTGCCCTGGAGCTGAACAGCAGCAAGGGCTTTGTAAACCTGGAGAGAGGAGAGGCAGACAAGTCCTGGGAGTTTAAGTTAGTTACCAGGGGGCCAAGCAGAAAGGGCTCTTACATTCAAGGCCAGGATGGATGGGGCTTTGAACAACCTTGTCTAGTGAAAGGTGTCCCTGCCCATGACAGGAGGGCTGGAACTCAGTGGCCTTTAAGGTCACTTCCAATCCAAACCATTCTACAGTTCTACGATGATGCAGATTGCAAAGGAAAGCAGAGTGAAAATCTGATTCATGGAAAACAGAGAGAGGACAAAGCTTCAGCTGCCACACATGGGACTTGAGGAAGTAAAACTGCTCCTCTGAGGCCCAAGGAAGGAAGGAAAGGCATCCCAGCACCAACCTGCCCACTGCTGCCCACCTTCTTCACTGTGGCAGGTGGTGCAGGGAGTGCCAGTGCTCCAAATGCCTCCCCCTGGAGCAGCCATGGAAATGCCCGGAGGTGCACCCCTTCACCGGGGCAGGAACGCCTTCAGCGCCCTCCCATCTTGGAGCCAGGGCCAGTTATCTGCCAGGCTGGTGCTTGGCAGGAAGGAGCCGTGGCCGAGGGAGATGCCACATCAAGCAGATGCTCACACGCTGGGGCTCCCGGTGGCTCAGCACCCCGCTCGCAATTACACATCTGCCGCTTTCCTTGGCCCTTTCATCATCCCAGACAGGCAATCCCAACCAAACCTGGCAACTGCCTCGCATTTACCTTCCCAAGAGTTGAAAGAACCTGGCCAATATTTATAGCAGCAAATCAAGCTAGGAGTGCACCAGCTGCTTTGAGAAAAATAGCTGAGGCTTTTCTGAGCCCGGGATTATTTGTTATTCATCAAATTGGATTCCAGCTTCTCCCTTCAATTTTATGTGTTAATTTTCCTAAAATATGGATTTTTGTTTACATTGAGGTTTTACCCAGGGATTAAAAAGGAGGACATAGAAAGGGAAATCAGGAGAAAGGAAAGCAGAATAATTAAAAAAGGCATTCTGTAAAAACAACATTTTCAGTGAACAAAATTTACCCTCCCAGAAGCTGTCAAAGGCAAGGACATCAACAAAAGGGACGACGCACATTTTTTATGAATTACTTTTCATGAATTACTCAATGGATGAACCCAGTTTACACCAACACCTCTGCCAGAACCAAACCATGTCCCAAATCAGCTGTGGGGCTGAGCATCCTGGAAATCAGGAGGATCCCTCTGGAGGGCTGGGGCAGGAGGTGAAGGAGTGGGCATGGCTTGATGCAAGGCCCTGCGTGGAGACCTCACTCCTCCGTCAGTCACCTGGAGCACGTCTGACAAAGCCAGCTGACCACAGGGCCATGAGAAAAGGATGGGATCCACAACTGAATTACCACATCTGCTTTCTCCAGGGCTTGCCCAGGAGTGAGTCACGGCAAGAAGAGGCTTTGAGCAGGGTCTAGACCTGGGCAGATAAAAGCAGCGTTATTTGTGTGCGTTTGCTTGAATCAGCCACAGAGAAAAGTGCACAACACAACAATTCTGCAAAATAAATACAGCTCCGTGGAGGCTTATCCAGAAGAGATGTCCTGGGAAATGCTCTCGTTCCTTTACCATCTGCCCAGAGAGGAGAAGGCACAAAGCAAGAAGCAGCCATGGCTGGAGGAGAGGTGGTGAGGAACAAGACACTCTGTGCCAACCACACACCGTGGTGGTGGTCGGGGCAGACAGTGCCCAGCACCACATGGGGCTGGGAACAAAGTGACAGGATCAGCTTGTTCTGGGATTGCTCTTCCTGGGTCTTTAGCCTTTCCCTTGGAGAAAGATAGCCCCAAAGCAGAACACAACCTCTGTCTCAGAGGTGGATCCCTTCTCCAGCACCAGAAGCAAGGCAGAACAGACTGCAATTACTTCCCAAGGCACATGGTCCTTTCTCCCTGCGGCAGGGATCCAATGCTGTGGGGTCAGGGTAAGAATTACCCACAGATGCACAAGGGCACGCTCCTGCCATGCTGTCCAGCCTTGAACAGGGAGGGGAAAAAAAGACCAGGGGAGTTCCTTTCCCGAGCAGAGTCCTTTGGGAGAGACACCATAAGGGCTCTAATCTGTCAGGCAGGCACTTCCCATTTCCCTGGTTACTTCAGCAATGAATACTTTCTCTCCTGTGTTAGAGGTATTCTCCACTGTTGCAGGATCACGTCAGGACAAGCCCTCCAGTCCCCAGGGTTTAAGCAAGTGCAAGTCAGACAGGCATAGCCTGACTGTGTCTCTTCCACGCAAAGGGGAAGGAGAGACAGTAAGAACCACTTAAGAAAAACAAGTTCACAAGAGGGGTACTGCTTCATGGAACCAAATCCACCACAAATACCCAAACCCGACATTGGAATGTCTGTAGGAAGAAGTCTACAGAGCAGGCTTAGGATGGAAAACCAGGGAGAGGGAGAGAGCAGCACCTGCAGTAGGGACCATGAGTGGAAAGAGAAGAACCAGGCTGAGGAAGACATCAGGAAAGGCAAGAGACACCTCCACAGCAAGAAACAGATGGTCCAAAATGACAGGCAGGTCCTTGCACGTCACGTCAGACACCGTGGGTAAACATTCCCTGCTGACATTTCACACCTACACAAGGCTGCATCATCACATCTCAACACCCAGAAGGTGAGACAACAACCTCGCTGCACTTGTCCCCAGTGCCAGGTCCTCCAGCCCAGATCTCTGGAATTAGACTCCAGGTCTGTTCCCTGGAGAGTCTAAACAGAAGCTGTGTGTGTGAGGGAAGGGAGTCTAGTTCAAGTGGTGCATTGCTCCAAACAGCTGCTGTGCCCGAGACATCTCTGCTCTGGACGCCTCCAATTTATTTGGCCACATTTCCCTTGCTGTTCAGTCCAGGGCAAGAATTAGCAAGGGTTTTCCAGGGGCATGAAAGTCCTTGAAATCCCTTTGATTTCCTTGCCAACCCAAGTGCCACAGCAGCCTGCCAAGGCTTGAGGTGAAGGGTTACATCACCTGGAACGGGACATCTGGAAAGGGATGAGTTGTTTTGTCAACCAAGACCAGAGGGGAAGGTATGTCCTACCCAAGCAGATAGGACACACAACAGCTTTGCCAAGCATGATTTAGAGATCTTTTTTCCTTTCCTGACCTTTTAGAAATTAGCTCTGATGTCTTGATCATTCAAAAGTTTCCCTCTCCCCATCTCCATGAGCCTTCAACAGGGGCTAACTGAGCAGCTTCTTACTTGACTGAAAAAATGCTGAGTAAACCAACATCAGTAGGATTTAGGAACTGGGCAAAATGGATTCAGATCTTGCCAGAAGCAAGAAGGAATTGCACCTGGATGTGATCCCAAGGGAAGGCTCTGAGCACAGGGCAGTAGCATTGTCCTGACCAAAGACATGCTGAATCTGCGATGGGTCCAGGGTAAAGGAAGTGACATTTTTCTGCAAATTTGTTGTTCACCCAAGTCTTTCACCCAACTTTACTCAAAGAAAGTTAGTAGGTTCTGGCGAGAACAAATGCCATCTTCAGCAAGAGCTTACACGAGCCGACTAAGTGTTTCCTAATGGTGCAGAGGCTCTCTTCCAGAAAACCGGACTGAAGCTGGAGGTCCATGCTCCCTTCCCTTCATTCACCACATTCTCACTGCCATTTTCCACTCCTCATCTTGAAATCCCACTCCCCAGGGCAGTAGAAAGACCTGTACTGCAGGGTCCGGGGAAAACAAATTGTTGAAGTCAGCCAACCCAGAGGCTTTTCCACAAGCATCATGCACCAAAGACAAGTTATTGCAAGCTGCCCTTCACAGCCAGGCAGCTGCTGCTCACCCAGCCACACCACAGCAACCACCTGGTAAACTCTTTCTATTCAAATCTGTAAGCTTTTGTTGCAGAAGGCACAACTGAAGGCATTTAGATAAGAGCTGGCATTAAAGATAAGAGAAGCTATGATAATCTCCTGATTATGCCTCCCATGCAGCCTAATCTGTCCACAGGGACCACCAAAGCACCATTCCCACACCGCTGGATGCCCCAGAGACCCCCAGGCCATGCTAAAGGATCTAAGGGAGCGATGAAGAGCAGATACACGTGCACGGGGCATCATCTGCCTTTGATTTGCAGCTTATAGTCTTGGGCTGGTTTAGGGAGCTAATCCTTCCCTGTGGCTGGGGAGCAGACATCCCGACCTCCCAGGCTGCCTTCAGCTGCACAACCCCACACACAGACAGCCCGTGTGCCTGTGGGCAGGGACAGCTCAGAAGTTCAGGGAAAGTGTTGAGCATGTCCAGTTTTTGAGGACTCCCCATTAAAAGCATGTCTGAAATTCTCTTGCTCCCCAGCAGCCAACCCAAGCAGCAGGAGCCTCAAGTCCTGGCTCCTTCTCCAGCCTATTGCACGGGTCTCTCCTCATGCCCTGAGTCATCCCAGGAAACGGTGAAAGTGCAGGTGACGCCCCAAATGCATTTGAGAAGGAGGTAACACTGCCTGAGCAATCCACTTTGTGCAACACAGGTGTAACATGACCAACCAGGGCAAATCCCACCCAGCCCGTGATAATCTCATCAGCACGAGATCTGTGGGTCAGATCTGAGAGGTGATTTCCCACTGCACATTATCAGTTACACACCATGTTCAGCACTTGTTGGACAATGGGAGATGCTTTCTCTTCCACTGTACAAGCCAGGTCACTGAGTCACACAGCACTGATGGCAGAGGACCTTGCTGCCTGCTCCTGTCCCAGCCTCCTGCTTGGAATGGCAGATTCCCATTGCCTTGGCTGATCACAGTGATGGGAGAGTGGTGAGAGGCTGGGAAGGGAA
This sequence comes from Grallaria varia, assembly GCA_013396735.1. NCBI lineage: Eukaryota > Metazoa > Chordata > Aves > Passeriformes > Formicariidae > Grallaria > Grallaria varia. Next base: position 66,516 of record VWZG01013665.1, on the reverse strand, counting down.
ATTTAAGCTTGGGATTTGCACCTGAAGCTCCAAGAAAACATCTGGAATTGGTAGCAGAGCCTGTTCCACACCTGATGCTTGAGAAAAGATGTGGTTGTTAGGAACTATGAACTCTATTAGCAAATTCTGAGCTTCTTCGGGGTGAGCCAAGAAAATTGACTTGAAGCAGGATATACTCCTGGTCACTCAGCACAACACAACAGGGAGAAATGCCTTGTATCAAGGGCAGCAGTCTGCAGGGAAGAAAAAGGGAACATGGATACCGTCCCTTCTCAGAGGTCTTCGGTGAACCCACCAGGCAGTACCAAAACCTCATGTGACAGAGACAGCGAGTAAGACACAAAATCCAAGTATAGAAACCAGTCTGTGAAGAGTCAACAAGGGAGGAGGTTTGGTGTGGGAGACAAGAAAGCCTCTTGAGAAAGAGCTTGAGGGATGAGCCATAAGATGTACAGGAAATGAAATAGCACCCACAGCCCTGCACCTGGGCTGTCACCCAACCAAAAGCATTTCAACACAGCTATGAGCTGTTTCCTCAGCCAGGCATGGACACTGGTGAGGGATGCAGGCAACTGGGAGGACCTGTCTTTAGGATGTTGTGCTGCAGTCTCCAAAGAGACTGGCTCACCCTCAGCAACGCCTGTTTTCACTGACATTTCTGCCTTCTGGACTACAACAGCAGAGAGGAGAACATCACCACATAGCTTTCCACACCTGCAGGTCTTTCAGCAGTATCTCTGCTCCCTTGGCTTCGACTCACTTTGACACACCATCCCACTCATAAAAATATTTCCCCCTATCTATGGGAGGAAAAGGCCTAGGTCTCCAGGGCTCTGCTCACCAGCTTCAGCTCAGGACAGAGACAAACCCAACTCTCCCTACAACACCACATCTCCAGCCAGCACCCAAACTCTGAGGTGCCTTCCAGTAGGCAAAGCCACAAGTGTCCCATGGGATGACCCAGCCAAAAGAAACAAGAACACAGGTGCTGATCTTGGCTCAGCCACTGCAGCTACAGAAGCTGAGCTCCACGCAGCCTGCAGAAGTCAGCTGAGACAGCGGCAGAGCAGCCGGATGCTCCAGCCACGCCGTGCTCCCACTGCCATGGCACCTGCCCAGCCTAAACCAAACCTGCTTCGCCACGTCCAAGCTGGAGATCACAGCGTGACCACGGGTGGACAAGCTACATGGTCTGTAGCAAGGCACTCCCCCTTCCAGTGAGTCAGGATCCCCATCTGTGAAGGGTGGCTGGAGCATGACGTCTCCTATCTCACAGGTCTCTCCCACAAAGATCCCAAGGATGTTTGTGCAATGCTGTGATGACGAGACATCCCGTTGACGTGGTGGGTTTCATCAGGCAGGAGGGCTGAGACACCTATCAGCAGGGATGCAGTGGGGCTCTGTGAAGGATTCCCACTGAAGAAAAGGATTATTTCCAGCACCATCCAAGACCTTTAGGGGTAGATGGACTCACACACATACCAGCACACAGAAATGGTGCATGTTTTTCCAGCCAGCCCTGCATCGCCAGGTCCATCTCACAGCAATGGCCCTGAAAGCTGTTTGAAAGGGGCTTTGCAAAGGTCTCTCAATTCCCAGCCCATGAACAGCCCCTTCCTCCACAGAGGAACTCTAAACACAAAAAGCCCACCTAGAAAGGATAAGAAGTCCTAAACTATTAGCACAGGAAAGTTAAGGAAGAGACATTGACCCTTCATGTCTGCAGATGAGACAAGGATGGCTGTGACATGAGTGAGAGGACCTGGAAAGGCAGTTTCCATGTGTCATTGGAACAGGAAAGTAGGAGCAGACAAAAACCACAGTTGGCCCATGGCCCCTGCTGAGGTGTTTGGTGGGGTGTGACCATGGTTTTATTCTCTTTAAATTTTCACATCCATTACCTTCCTTTGCATTCTTAACATCGTTTTTCCGGCTTTACCTGGTTGTTGTGTTAGAGGGTGATGAGAGGTTTCCAAGGGAATGGCATCACCCTGAGACAGTGTCTCATCATGGGTTATACCAGCGGATGGACTTCATCCCTGCATGAGAACAAAGACCACAAAATTAAACACGGCCCCACACAAAACCTCCTGGAAACACCCTCTTCCAACACTTGTCCAGCTCCGCCACCAGCCCACTTGTTTTTGGATGCAACAGGACCCATTTGAACACCACCAGCTGCAGGAACAATGTGCAACATATCCTGCAAGGCCACAAAGCAGCTTTGTACCATCAAGGATCCAAACTCAAGGAAAGAAAAGACTCAGGAAAAAGGAAAATCGGTGTTGTGACTCAGAAGAAAGGAGGCATTAAAGCCTGTCCAGCACAACAGTCCTGTAAATGATTGTAAAGGTGCTGTGTTGAGTCAAGAACAATTTCACTGCTGTCTCTCGGCACACAGTTTGCATTTGGACACCTCATCAGAGCTGATAACCTTGGAAGGGGCCTCACAACCCATTTATTTGGCCCCAACCCCAGCTCTGAGCAACCTTCACGTTGGTACCTGACGACCCCTGTGACGAGGGGAAGCTTCCAGGCAGCCAGCTGGGACCTTCTCTCTATCTGTGCAACTGAGAAGGGAAGGCACAGGGTTAAATCCCTTGCAAAACCCCTTTCATTTACACACAGCGGCTTGCTTTAACTCACCTCAGGGATTTCAGTGGTGTTATTAGCTAAACTGGTGCAGATAGATGTGGATGGATTATGGCAGCCTTGCTTAGTTTGCCAAGGCGTTGACTTCAGATGAATTGATGCAAACATTCTTAAGAACAATTTCCACGCAGCCTGAGCATGAGCAAGAAGGAAAAAACCTTAATGGAATAGTTATATCACACAGAATTTCTCACTGGATGAAAACAAAGATTGTTTAGCAGGAAAAGGCAAAAGGATCCTAAGAAGAGGAGTGGCTGACACAGGTTACAGCTCTACACATTCCAAAGGCCACAGCTCACCAAAAGCCCTGGGGTGATTCATGCCTTGGGGAAAGCAGAAATACCTGGGGAGGAGGTGGAGCTGGATCCAGCATCCATTTCATGTCAGTCTTCAGGACACAGAAAAGCTTTTCCAGGGTCTGCTGGGGATCTATTGTTGGCCATGCTGGCACTTCTTCCAGTGTAACCCAGGCAGCAGCAGCACTGCTGGGGTGCAGCACCTCTCCCAAAGCCTGGCACTCCATGACAGGGCCAGAGTAGCTTGTTGCAGGATGAGGGGAAGCTGATCCCGCAGCTCTTTGATCCAGCCTGTGAACTGCTGGGGTGGATTAAGGAAAGAGGACTTTAGCTGACCTTCATTAGCTTTTTGCTGCTCCTTTCCCTTCTAGTAAATTAGCAAAATATTTGCATCTAAAAGGCAGCCAAGCCAACCCACTGGGGCCAGGGCAGAGGCACTTGCAGAAGGGGGCAAAGGAGCTTTTCATTTAAGAGGGAGGAGTGAAAAAAAAAAAAAAAAAGCACTTACTTTTCTGTCTACCAGGGCCAGGATGGAAAACTCAGATGCCACCTGGCTTTCCCCTTCCCTCCAGTGCCACAGAGGAGACTGACACAGGCCTAGCAAGAGGACCACATGTGATTTCAAAGCTGCCTCCCAACTTCAATAGGCGGGAGGACAGGAAGGAAAACAGCCCCCCAGTAACCACACCAATTTTCAGTGCTATTAAATATAATCATCTCTGCTCCCTTTCATCTTTGCTTCTCCTCGAAGAGCCGGCAACGAAGGCGGCACAGAACGAGGAGAGGTAGGAGAAGAGAGGGGTAATTGCAGCAAAGAACGTGACCTCCAGAACACACTGCAGAGCCATGGGGCAGGGAGGGCAGGGAAACCCGCCAGCCACAGGGAAACCAACAGGCCCAGTGCTACCAGAGGGTGGGAAAAGGGAAAGGGAGCAGAGAGAAGGACTTGCTCAACTTTATTTCTTGAACCAAAGCAACTCATTCCCAGTGCAGGGAGCAACTGCGCACCAATCCCAAGCTCCAGATCCCACTCCAGCAAGTTCTACTGTGTTCAAACATCCCTTTGGAAGTGGGCAGCAAGGCTGGCTCTCAGCACAGGCAGATGCTGAGGCAGGAAACTGCCAGAGGTGGCACTATCATCCCAGGCACGCTGCAAGCTGGGGCCACACCACAGCTGGTGGCTGTGGCCATGCCCTCACCACAGCTGCAAAGCCATCTCAGCCTGCTCAACACCACCAACACAGACCCACCTAAAGGTATCTAAAGAATTTTCACCCTCCTCTGCAGCACAGAGGCTGGACCACACCTCTCCTCTCCCACCTGAGTTGCCAAATTTAGAACACAAATCCCCTGGCTCACCCTTATTCCTGCCTCTGCTTCATTGTGTGACCTGCAGGTACTCAGGCAAGAATTTCTGCTCCTGCCCCCATCACCTGGGCTGCTGTTCAGGCATTTTCAGGGACAATCCATCCCTTTGTGCTCAGGTGAGCTCCTCTCCTCCTGACAGACACTGGGCTGATGGGAACGGCTGATTTTCACCTTCTCCTCCAGCACACCTTGCTCCAGACACTTTGTGGCAAATGTTCCTTTTTAAGATCTATTGATTTCATAAATAATAAAGGAAAGGAACACATCACACAAATACACAGGTCAAATACTCTCCCACTTAGGAAACAAACAAGCTACAAAGTAAAAAATAACCCAGCAGGGGTGCATCTTTAAGAAGGAGATCAAGTGGCATTAGAGTTATTTGTTAATTAACTTAATAGAACATAGGGCCATATTCAAACAGGTCACCTTGGGGGCTCTTGCTCCACAAGCCTGCAGGAATAAAGCCTGCCTTTGCCACTCTGGGAGCACTCAGCAGGTTCTCCAACAACTCAGCTACCTCTGTCTTGTTCTAGTGACCAATGTTCATGGGGGACAAATGCCAAAATCTTCACCCCTAGCTCCTGGAGAAAGCTCTCGTCTAGTGAACCCAACAAAATGAGAAGCTTCTTCAGCCACAGGCCTGTATCACAAGACTCTTGACACAGAAATCAACATCTCCTGCCTCCTGGACCAAAAGAACAACATCTTCTGAAGAAATCACAGCTTTCAAGAACAAAACACAAAAGGATACTCCAAGGCTTTCCCAGGATGAAAACCATCTTGGTTAACCCTGGTTAGCACAAGGCACCTGCCAAACCATGCAGACCAAGCGTAGCAGCAGGCAGAGCCTTTCTTTTTGTTATGGCATCTACACGTGGCAGAGTAGATTCACACAAGGGGGGAAAGCAATGACACCCTCACCTCCATGCCCACACCATGCTGTGAGGAGGTTCTGCTCCTGGCAGGAGTGCCCAGCACACTCCCAAACTGGGAGGGCATGTAAGGTCTGCCCATTTCAGCTGAGCAGTGAGGTTCTTCCTCCAGCTGGGAGATGAGCACACCAAAGCTCAGCTCTGGACTTCAGCAGAGCTGTGGAAACGTGAGGGTGGAATCATTGCCAAGAGCAGCCTCCCAGAGGGGAGTGAGGCCATGCAGGAGCTCCACCCAGGCAGCTACTTAGCTTAACCCCTTCAGACATCAGCTGAAAGAACAGCTGCCATGAGCAGCACACACCCAACATGATCACCAGCTCATGGAGTAAGCAGGACCAGCCTTTGCAACACCCCCCACTGGAGATTTACAGAAAAACCCTTGTGCCACACAGAGCACCACCACATCCTCAGTTTGCCCACTGTCTGAAAGGTGGCAGTGAGTTATTAACTGCATGGAAGATGCCTGCAGGGAGCAGAAACAGTGAAGGAGAACAGAGGTGACAGGTTTTTGGCACTGGGTCACGGCACTGATTCAAGCCTAACATTTTTGTGACAACAAAACTGTGCGTTTCCAGCTGTGCTGCATTATCAGGGAGGAAGGGCTGGAGGGCTGGAGTGAGTATAAAGAAATCTAAAGGTGGTCACCGGGGAAAGACTTCCTTGCAGATGGCCAATTCATGGCCTGGAGCAGCGGTCACCTGGCCTGTCTCAGCTGCAGCTCAGGAGACAACGAATTACCCTCTGCAAGAACAGCCTCGGGTGTTCACAATGCTCATCCCCCACCAGAAACCACACCACAGCACCCTGTCCCAACAGGCTGCTATAAGGATGTACCCCCCCTCTTTGCTCAGAAGTGATAACAAGTAGCTTTCAAGCCCACCTGAAGCCCGAGGCCACAGCCACCACTTGCGCTGTGCAGCACAAAGGCACTCAGCACACCTTCACCAGCAGCACTGGCTGCTGCCCTCCAAGGAGACAGGGAGAAAGGAAGGGATGACTGAGACCTGTGCCCTGGAAGCCCATCTCCCCGTTCCCTGACACACCACATTCAAACCTCTGACAAGCTCTTCTTTCACAGAATCAGTACCTTGATAGAGGAAGCAATTTATAGATGTCTCCCCTGACAAGGAGAACAGGGGACTGAAGAGACATGTCTGTCTGCAATGACAGTTCTGTTGCAGAGCTACAAATATATCCTAGTCTTTCCCCAAGACACATGAAACTTCCTACAGCACGCTAAATCCAGGTCAAATACACAGACTGTCCATTAGAGAATCTTCTTTCCCATCACTACAGGTGATCAGGTCATACCACTTGAGAAGCACTTGCAGATCAAGCGTTTCTAAAAGCAAGAGAAGAAACGCAGTCCTGCTCTCACGTCAGAGCGACAAACCTTTGCAAAACCATTCACTTCCCTCCCCTCCTACTCACTCGAGTTTCATCAAACATTTCGTTCAAAAGCAGCTCTTTAAGGAGGTTATATAATAAGCGATTTGTACCACGAGGCTGGCTAGTTTTAGCCCAGCTACTTAGATCATAGTTGGATTTTATTTTCCAGTTAGCTGGCAGACTCACATCCAGTGATGACCCTGCGGGCAGAGGATGCTCCTGGCCATGGCACTTCCTGGCCAGGAGAGTCAGTACCGCAGTGCTCTGCTGTGTTGCCTATTCAGTCACTATTCTGCTGTTGTATCTGTCCAATTCTAGCTCCCAGACAGGAAGGAAAGTGGGCAGTGCTCGAAGATTCTTACTTTTTCACAGATCATGGTTATGTTTAACATGCTCCACGCTCATAGCGGCCAAAAAGCCATTTGCAGCAGCGCTGGCCTCCCCAGGGGCCAATCTCAGCACAAAGAACCCTTGCTGAAAGTTTAGTGAGGTCATATGTCTGGCAAATGTAATGGCAACAAATTAAACTACTTTTTTAAGAACTTGGCTTCCATCATGCCTTGGAGATCCAAACCAAAAAATCCTTAACTCTTAGTAGCCTCCCCCTGCACAGAGCTCACCACAAGTGGTTTTCAAGGCAGGAATGCCCTCATGCCATGTCAGCCCAAGTACAAACAACATGCTCCTCCTCACTTGGCTGTTCCACGGCTCCCTGAGCGAAGAACTTCACAAACTGGACACTGCAGATGTACCCAAGTCAAAAAAAAAAGATCATGGGTATAAAAATAAAAGTAGATTTAACCCACTCTGGAGGCTACACTCTCCTCAGTGCTCAAACACCGTGGTGCTCAGTGGAAAAAGCACAGAGCCTCAGGACAAGACAGGAAATAGGATTCGGGCTCCTCAGAGGGGTTTTTTTTTTTGAGGTTATTGCTCAATGTTTAAGCGCAAGGATTAAAATGTTAAGTATTGTATATTCCAAACCTTGCCTGGCTCTCAAGCAGGTACCTTTAGAAGCGCTGGTACATTTTAAGTTCTGATAACCTAATCCAGGTAAGAGGCTGTAAAGGGGGGAAATGAAGAAGGTGCAAGTTGCTGAGATTTGGGACCAGGAAATGCTTGAGGTAGACAGTACTGGCAGAAGAAATTCCTTTCACATTATCTTTCTTGCCACCTAAATCATATAGAGGTTTTTAGGGTGAGTGGGTGGGTATGGGAAGTCAGGAGGAGAGGGAATCTGAGTTACCTCTACAACAACACTGAACAAGAAGTTGAGTGAAGGAAAGTAACTTTCCCAAAGTGCTGGTTTTGTCTGGGATAGAGTTAATTTTTTCCCAGTAGCTAGTACAGGGCTGTTTTGGATTTGTGCTGGACACAGCATTGATAACTCAGGGATACTTAGTTGTTGCTGAGCAGTGCTTAGACAGAACTAAGGCCTTTTGTGCTTCTCACCCCACCAGGCAGAAGGCTGGGGAGGCACAAGGAGCTGGGAGGGCACATGGCCAGGACAGTTGACCCCAATTGATCCAAGGGATACTCCAAACCATACAGCATCATGCTCAGCATACAAAGCTGGGGAAAGAAGGAGAAAAGAGGGGACATTCAGAGTGATGGTATTTGTCTTCCCAAGTCACCATTATGGGTGATGGAGACCTGCTGTCCTGGGGATGGCTGAACACCTGCCTGCCCATGGGAAGTGGTGAATCAATTCCTTGCTTTGCTTGTGTATGTGTGTTTTGCTTTACCTATTTAACTGTCCTTATCCTAGGCCACAGGCGTTCTCACTTTTACCCTTCTGATTCTCTCTGCCACCCCACTCTGAGGGAGTGAGTGAGGGGCTGTGTGGGGATTAGTTAAACCACAACACCCTACAATCCCACTGGCTTGCCCTGAACACCCGAGAATGTCATCTGTTTTATAAGCACAACTAAATCTTTCAAATAGATTCACTCAGAACTTCTGAAAAGACAAAGGAAACTGTACCAAATGCGTCCAAATGTGGGCACCTCTGGGCACACACTGACCGTGTCATTCACAGTGCCATCCTCTCTAAAATACAAATTGCTTTTGCGGTCTCTAAGACATCAGAAACTACACAATAAACAGATGCAAAGGCTATTTTTAAAGCAAAGCTTCAAAACTGATGTTGGAATGCTTACACTTTCCTACCCTATTCAAACCTCCATCTCAAAGGCCAGTCCAAAACACTGAGGATCAATTTGAGAATTCAGGCTCTTGCAACTGACTTCTGTCATCATTTCAGGAGCAACAGATCAGGGCAGGAACTGCCTTTTCCCAGCAGCAAATTGGCGTACCTTTGAGTCCCCCCCATCTGCATCACCACATAAGCTCATTTTAATGAAAATTATGTCAGTCTCAGCAGAAAGCCACTGAAAGCTCAGAGCAAAAGCACAGAATATCACCACTGAATTGATTCCATTAGAGCAATCTAAGGGAAAATAATGATTTATCCGACTCAGAGCTTGGAAACAGAAAACAAAGTCTGTGGTAGATCAGAGAGAAACTCATCATCAACCAAGCATGGAAATGAGAAAGCTCTCAGGCTCCTGCAAATGAAGGAGTTACTGTGATAATGCCAGCAAGGGGTTCTTAGAGATGTACAAAGAACTGGGAGCGAAGTAGACCAGAAGCTTCCCAGTGCCAGCAGGGAAACACGAGCAGCTTCACCCGGGTGGGATGAGAAGCATTAACAGTATTGAAACACTGCACAGCCAACACAGCCTGCAACAGAAACCACTGCAAAACCAAAAACCAAACCAAAACCACACTGGGCTTAAAACTGGCTAAGTCCCATGTGAGGGATGGCAGCCAGTCCCCAGACAAGAATCCAGAGTGCCCACAGTACATCTGGAGATGGTGGCAGGCAGTGGTGGCATGAGGGACCACCAAAGGTAGGGACTGAGGCAGACCCCTGTTAGCAGAAGTCAGACAGTGGTGAGGAGGGTTATGTTAACCCCGAACTACTCGAGTTCCTGTGGCTAATTTCTCCAGGAATGTGGGTCACAGTTAATTGCGAGAAAGGAGACTTCCAGTGTGTATTAGAGAGGTGTTGGAGAACAGGATCTCCCAGAAGTCCAAATTCTTGTGCAGCTACATACTGAACACCTGCTAAAGCCCCAAAACATCAGGAGGAGTGATGAGGGGAGGAAGGTGCCAGCAATGAGCTACTTAACTGTGAAAACATCTGCAAAATCACCAAAAATTAAAGGCAGTCCACTATGAGAAGAGGGGAGTTCCACAATGGAGAAAACATGCCACTGTTTGGTTGCCGCCTTCTTCCTTTACCCTGCTTTTAACTTAAGAAGCAGACAAAGCAAAATTCACTTGGAATCCACCCTGCATCTGGCACACCAGGGGCTCTCTTCCAGCCTCAAGGAATTTTTTTGATACATTGCACAAGGGAGCAGGCTAAATCCCACCACTGGATTTAATCACCTCTGCACAAACACCACCCAGGGTCTCAACTGCTCTTTGTCAGATTTGCCAGGTACCACCTGGGACTCAGCTGAGACAGACCCTTCTCCAGGTGCCAATTGAGTCCACCTTACCTGATCATTATGGTCCTAGAACAGAGGTGAACTACCACTGCCCAAAATATCCTGAGAGCACTTCTCTTGTCAGCTACAGCCAGCACACACCTCAGCAACAAGCTTAATGCAGCCTGTACCAGGCTTTGGCACCTCCAAGATGCTTAAACACTTCAAAACTAACTTAGCTGCACAAGAGGTGGGAGAGATACAACCTTCCTGGTTAGTGCTAAGTCCACATGCTGGCTGCTGTACCTCTGAAAAGCATAAGAGTTCACAGTTGTTATCCACGCTTATGAATAAAATATTCCTTTTATTTTAGTAAAGTAACAAAGCTATTTACAGATACTATAACTAGACATTTCAATTGAAAAATAGATGGTGCTCAAAATTGTTAAAGCAAGTCACATGCAGTCTGTTTGGAGCACAAACAACCCCAAACCTCCCAATGCCTTCAGCTCCCGACTTTTCTCCTAGGAAATCAGTTTGTTTTGTTCTGAATGATTTTCTGCTGATTCTCAAGACATTCCTTCAGCTTGTCTTCAGTGAGCGTCAGCCTCTGCTCCAGGATGGAGACTGTCTGCAAAACAAAGAGAAAGTTGCTGTTGAGCTGTTCGCAAAGACATTACACATTGTACCCACAGTGTGCAATGAGATGCTAAATTCACAGGAGTATTTAGAGATATTTCAGGGCTGGAACTCTATTGTCAGCACTTAAGCAGGGCAGAGCCCCACATGACTTCAGAGAGGAGCAACACAAGATGGTGGGCATGGAGCCCTCCTGCAGACACCACCAAGTACCCATTTCAGCACTCTGCTTTCAGACTGGGTTCTGCATTTCCTTTCATGGACAGGTTCTGTCCTTTCACATTCATGAGACACCAGACACTATTCTGCTAACAAGACAGACATATTTTAAACAGTTTTACCCAGTTTTAGCTCTGATTTTACCCTTCTGATTCCAACTGTTTCCTCCCTTCCCTGAATGCCATGGGTTTGCTGTAATTAAAACACGCAAAACTTGCTGGACAAACACAACAAGCAAGAAAACTCTCCCAGCATAAGGCAGTGCAGCAGGTGGTGGAGGGGAATTGAAACTCCAAGTGGCAATATCTACCTCAACATAATGCCCACATTTCTTTGTGTAATCCAGTTACCCCACAAAGGATTGTTCTCTCTCTTCTCTCCTTGAGCTGAAGTCATCATCATGTACAGGAAGAACATTTTAACCACGTGGCAATAAAAGCTTCTGCTGAAAACCTTTTATTGATCACTCCAAGATAATCAAGGGCCTCAGCTATGCACAACCACTCTCAGCTTCCAAAGACACCAGAATGGCTGATAATGGGCGGTGATGATTTAATACTTTAATATCCATAAACTTATCAGCAACAATCAATAGCTTCACAATTTGGGCATTTTTACTGCATAAATAACATCCTCTGTTAAAAACAAAGGATGTTCAGAACCTTGGACTTTAATAAAGTAATTCAAATAAACTTGGACAACCGCTGTTTGTATAGCAGTTATACATAGAAAGCCTTTTAATAGCGCATTTCGTAAGCACATCTCTAAGTGCCTGACAAAAGCAAGCAGGTCTCATTATCCCCATTTTACAGCTGGGGAAGTGAAAGCACAAAGAGAGGAAATAGCTTGGCTAAGGCCACTTGAGACTAAGAAAAGTCTTCTGTAAAATGATTTGGGGAATGAGACAAATAGTGGGGAAGAGAAAACAGACATAGTGAAAACAACAGCAGGCACTAAGGCAAAGCCAACCTGATCAACAGTCAGGAAGGGCTGTGCATCAGAGCATTTCCACAATGCATCCCTTTTTATCTCTCCAAGCATAGTCTGAAGCTTATTTCTAATATATTTCTGACCTGTGATAAGGCAGAAGAGCACTGCTGTAGAAAACATCACCTGAAAGAATAAACCCTGCACTGCCCACATATTCCATGGGCTACAGAACCCACTGCATTTGAGGTTTTTTCCTCCTCTATTGCCATCTGTTTGAGGCACAAGAACAGCAGTACACAGAGAACCAGAGGAAACTTTGTGGAGCCCACAGGTAACATCCCAGGTGCCCTAGAGCCAGCAGGAGCTCTCCAATCTTTTCCATATCCAGCCACGCCATTGCCTAGTGACTGTCTTAGAGATCAGGAGCAAAGCTACTGAGGGCAGGACACAGCAGGCTGAATGTCTACCAGGGGTTTACAACAAAGATTTTATCCCTCAAGCAACCAGACAGAATGAAAAGCAGTAGGGATCCTGGCTTTTTCATTTAAAAAAAATGAACTAGTAACTCAACACTGTTAAAAAGAGGGGGAATGAAACACTGCATCAAATTTCCTTTAGAAAGATAACCAACTGAATTAGCATCCTGGTCACACTACCCTGCTAGAAGCAATGCCCAGATTACTCGTGGTTCCTCTCTTCCATAATTTACTGCCACCATGATCCCATCAATACAAGTTAAGAGCTGCTACATGCAGCACCATGAGACAGCACAAGTGAGGCAGCTTTCAGAAAGTGTTGGATTTGTGAGAAAGCTGTAAGGAAAATATTTATTAGAATGGAAATTGCATGTAAGTATAGGCAGAAAACTTGCAGTAAGTATTTTTTGGAAACCAAATGTGGAAAAGTAGCAGTCAGAAATGAAATTCAGGAAGTCCAAAGTAGGAATCAATGACTACAGTCCATTTAGACTTGAATATATGATGCCTAAAATAGGGCATCTGACATCCTAGGAAGGTAGGGGAAAGTACAAATACTGCCCAGCTGCTATTAGTGTATATTGTAACTTGCACAGAAAAGAAAAGCTCCTTTATTAGCAGCTGAGAGTTTTACAATATTTCCATGTTGCTATTTATAATGCAAGTCCTTCTTGGGAGGTAAATGAAACTGCATCCATTCAACTTCTGCATGCTTTTGCTACAGCTCCTCAAAGATAAGGAGCCAACAATTAAGCCAAGGAGGAAAGCACTGTTAGCAGATCCAGTGAAGAATCACTGGAGCCAGGTTCACACTCTGTGGCACGAGCTGGGCTTTCTGATGTGTCGGGAGCATGGTACATATCTCCATTACACACCAGGGAGTAAATGCTGGATAATTTATTGAAGTCTTGGCTCAAATTGGCAGAAGGCTAACAGCTCGGGCTTAAACAAGAAAAAAAGATCAACCTATTTATTTTTTAAGGAGTATTTCTGATGTTACAGTAATATACTGAGCATTACTACAAGACACTGGGACAGAATATGGGATTTTTCTGGGAAAAGACAATTTAAGTCACTTCTACCAACACCTTCTGCAACAATTGTCTTCAGTTATTGTCACGGAGTTAGCATAGAGAAAATCTGCTCTTCTCTTTGAAACATTAATGAGAAAGGAAAAAAGTTGTCCTATTCACTTTTTAAATTCTGGGGAATATTCAGCTCCATCCTCCCCCAAGACACCTAATCTGAGGCACCCAGTAGTCACAGTTGCCCACCTGATGACAAGCCCCTTATGCTATTCCTCCATGTAATTTTTACTCCCTCAACCCAAATAACAGCGATCTGTGATACTGTTCCCAAGATGCTTTCATCAACATCTTTTCCTTAGACCCTCTTAAACATGCCCCTGTTAGATTAAAGCAGCAGATACAGTTTAAGAACCACCAGCCCCAGGGTTAAAGCTTTTGCAGCGGCCCTGGAGGGGCTTTTGAGAAGGACAGATAAGGGGAACCAGGTGCTAATTGAATGCCAAAAGAAACCAGTTCTACCTGCCCCAGAGGAAACTGAAAACTGAGTTAAGGGAGCAGAGGTTGACAGCAACCCCCTGGAGCAGTGGTGAGAGCCCCTGCAAGGGGAGATCCACACCGGCTCTGTATTAGCCACAAAGCAGCTTGGGGGACAGAACACTGCTCTGAAAGACCACCGGTAACTGGAGACCTCCTCCAAAAAGGCATCAATACAACAGAGCAGGTAAAAAACAGCTTGGTTGAACCTACAAGGGACACGATCCCGCACACAGCATTTGTTCTCCTGGCTCTGTGCAGGCAAAATACGACACTTGCACTTTTATTCCTGTTTATTCATAAGAGAAAATCCCACTGATCTCAAAGGAGGCAGAAGTAGTTTTCTAGGTTTACTTAAATAAAGAGATGCTCAAAAGTTTGCTCCACCAGTTTTTCTAAGCAAATGCTAAAAGATTTTGCAGAGCACTAACATATCAAACAGCCCAAGAAAAACATTACTTCTGCCTCTTTGTATATTTCTTTCCCATCTGACAAATTAATTTATGAAGACTACTTTCTTTTTAATTTGTCAAAAAAATGCCCAACATAACAAATGCAGAAGTTTCTAAATGCCTGCAGTTCCCCCACTCCACTCTGAGTATACAAGGAAAAACTGAGGGATGGATGCCTCTCTAGATGTACAATGAAGACTACAGATGGCCCGTGGATTTAGAGAATGAGACATGTCAAGTTTGACCTGGAGTTGCAGGCTCAAGAGCTCTGTCCTCTGTAAGGAGAATGGCCACTGCTGGCTTGCTTTCAAAGACTTACATACCCTGCTATAACTTCTTATGGTTCTCCCTAAAAATGGCCATTTCAGAGCCCACTGCATTCCCAAACGTGGCCAAGAAGTACAAATAAACTGCACCATGAACATGCTGCTTAAGCATCCAAGGGTCCCTCCTTGGCAAGTGCTAATGACAGGGCTCAGAGGTACCCACATACCTGCAAACACACCAGTGAAACTGAGTAATACCAGCAAGAAGTCCCCCTTACAGTACATGAATCACTAAAATGTACCCCCAACACCTGATAAATACAACCCTGAGCACATATGCAGCCCTCTGCAGAATCAGGAACTAGCAAATATCCAGGCAACCTCCAGCTTGGGAGTACTTTCTCTAAACTAATGCAGTGAGTGAAATAAACTACCACAGGAAGGGTTTGCATCAGGGTAGCCCTGTCTGACTTTTACTGAAAAAAAAAAGAAAAAAAAAAAAAAGAGAGTAGTTAACTCCTTCCATCACCAACACCTTTGGTGTTTGAAACTCCAGCTGCAAGATGAAAGTCTCATGGGAGAACTTGTGCAGCAAAAGTTCAAGTATGAAAACCTGTCTGGCAAGTAGCAGCTTCTCTTCCTACCATACTGTTTTGCCCTGACATGCTGACAGTGTCCTTTCCATCTCAGCAACTGCACTCATGACCCCCAGCAGACCCCTCCTGTCACCACACACACTTAAACAGAGTTGGGCTGCCCTCCTCACGGGAAATTTGTATCCCAGCAGTTCTGAGATGGGACCCAAATCAGAGCCTGACATTCAACATGCTCTGAAGCATTCTCAGCAAGAGCTGGCAGTTTAGACTACCTGAGGAAAAAAGCCTCATCTCAGTACAAAGGCAATATAAGGCATGAAGCCTTCACAGCTACAGACACTTAACATTGCAAAAGGCTCTTCATGTGCCAGGACCAGACTTATTTCAGTGGTCAAAGCCTTAATCTCAGAAATCAAATATACACTTAAGGTAGGTTTTGGTTTAAAATAAAAAAGTGGAATGATTTCTAACAGAAATGATAGCTCCTCATGAGCTCAGACTTAACGAAGATCTGCTACTCCAGACATTTTAAACAAGGTCTGTGGCTCCCCACCATCTCAATAGCTTTGAATGCAAAGCTAAAGTGAATTCTCACAAAGCTTATTTGCATAGAATATTTCACACCAGGCTGAGTTACGGACATGCTTCAAATTCCCTAAACTTGTATTACTGTTCCTACAACACACATAGCTCCAGTGTGGCTGGACAGGAACATCTCTGCCAGTGTGCTGTGAGTCCAGAAATCCCAAAAAACCCTCAGCAGGTTTTGCTCATTCATCCAAGGTCGCTGTTGGGGAACGTGGATTAGGAAAACATGGCAATACCTGCGGAAGGACAAATGCTAGCACTAGCCTGGCCTCATCAGAATCCATATGTAGAGCTCCAGATCTGCTCAAGAAGTTGCATGGCTCAACAACCTCCTTGTCTGTTCTCTAGTACAGGACACAAGAGCTCACAGTCCCACCAGCTCTCTCGAGCCAGCAGTCAGATACATGCTACTCAGGATACTTGAGAAGTAAGGAATTTTTTTAATTTAGCAGCCCAAAGCACTACGAGAAGGAAATGGTTAGTTATAAAATTCCAACCCGGTATTGCTCAGCCATCCTCCCCTTGTGATTATTACAATGAGGCTGGTGAGCCCCTGGCACAGGTTGCCCAGAGATGTGGCTGCCCCAGCCCTGGAAGGGTTCAGTGCCTGGTTGGAAGAGGCTTTGAACAACCTGCCCTGGCAGCAGGGCTGGAACTAGATTAGCTCTAAGGTCCCTTCCAACTCAAACCATTCTGTCAGTCTCAGCTGTCATCACTCCTTCCACCTCCCAGCACACTTCACTTTCTGCAACTACCTGAATTCAGTTTACCAACCTTTTCACTAAATTATAGGAGCAACTTTTGGTGTAATGCACAAATCTACTCCTGTGGTACTCAGTACAGCAACAAGTGATCACTTGTGGGGCTCACTGTGCTTTTTACAGTAGGAAAATCATACAAGTGAACCCAAATACTCTAGTATCAGCCAGACCAAGCAGCATGGTTGGTACCAGTATCACAGTGACCACAGGGACCCTGGGGACAGAAAAGGGTGTCCTCTGTATTAAATCAACCCCAGCCCCAAAAAGTGAGCCACGGGCTCTGCCAGTTTCTCCCACACAGGGTGGGGACACAAGGCACACAAGCCCTCTGCAACTGAACCTGTCCATTTACAGCCCTCTTACTGAAAATGTTTCATCACACATTGCTGTTGTTTTAGCCTTGACGGCGGATCAGCCAAAACTAAAGTGATGGCACTTGCATTAGGTCCTGCAAGTTTCTGGAAGGGAATGGCTTCTGTGAGGCTTCCTTGGTTACGGAACTTCCAGACCTCTAGGGCTAGACAAACAGAGCAAGAGAGTCAGGAGACTTCCAGTTTCACCACAGCATAAAACACAGCAAGTTATGATGAGCTACAGCAAAATATCCAAGCATGTACCATGACAGCAGCTGCACAACACAGAGGTTAGAACCCCAAATTACTAAAGGTCTTCCCCAACCACAAAGACTTCAAAGCCTTCCCATCCATCCCCTGCCTCTGAAAGGATGCAAATCACTCACTTAAATGAACCCAGCTGCTGGTATCCAATGGCTGAATAACAATTTATATTAATCTTCAAAGTCAGCTCGTGAAAACAAATCGCGGGAGGTGTTCAGAGTTCCTTCCCATTGAAGGAAAATGGAAGGTGAAGGTCCTGTGAACACCCAGCACTGTCTGAAGGCTGGCTTTTCAGAAATGTTCTGCTAATAAATACCCCTAGAAGTGCACTTAATGTAGGCAGTCTTAGGAAGAAGAAATATGTACTTGCATCAAGATTTTATAACAAGCATATTTAGGAAGCACATTTCAGAAAAAAAAAAAGTAGCTCTGCTGAATTACACAGAGGACTGGCAACAATCAGGGTACTTCATTTGTTTTGAGTGAGAGATCAAAGCTACTGAATATCCAAGAGATGGGTCTGACTCATAAGAAATAGCCTCTATGTCCTCTAAATTAAGATTTTAAAAGCAAGCTCTTCTGACATATCACAGGTTTTTCAGATGGGAACTTTTTCTTTAGTGTTTCAAACCATTTCTGTTGGAATAAAAACTTAATGCAGTTTTTCTCCTGTGTATAGGGTTCACCTGTGATCCATGGGTGTGTTAAGGCCTTGAGAGCAACACAGAAACCAAGACATCTGTGCCAAGCAAAAGTATTTATGACATGCCTCCCACCCCTGAATCTTTCTTCTTGACTTGTAACTACTAGAAGTCATAAAAGATTTTACTTTACTAAACCAGCTGCTTAATTTACAGTCAATGTCTCTCAGAAGAGAGGGGCCACATTCATTCCTCACAGACTTTGGAGACCACATCTCAAAAAAAGGAATAAAAATTCGATTTTACTCCCTTTCATTAAAAGCACACAAACATTTGCAGTTTTAATTAAAAAGCAACTCACTTGTGTCCAAATCTTTTTCATGCTAAAAAATTTCGTTAAAACAACTTTGCCCCCCCCCTTGCCTTTGGCCTTTGCCTGCAGTCTTTTCTGGACTGAAATAATCCTTTAATCTCACATGAGCTAGACTGTCCTTCAGCTCAGGCTTTGGATTATTTTACAGATTTATCAAGTCTTCTCCATTTCATTGTGTTGTTTTCTCTCAGCTTCAACGCAAGATTAGTTTGGGGAAGCATATAAAGCCATTTCCTGTGGGTGGATTATCGCAGCTATTTATGAATTTTTATGCTAACCTGGTTCTGAACTCTTCCTTTGGAGAAGACATCTTCCTTCCCACATAAAACCAGCAGCTTTTGCCTCAGTGCCTGCTGCCCACCAGATCAGAGTGAGCACAGCAGCTGGAGGTGTTTGAAGTGAGGACAAGAATATATAAATTCTTTGAAGATGATCATTTTAAAAGCAAGTTTTCCACTGCAGCCAAGATGGTTACTCACAGATGATCTTTTCAGACGGGCAGTTCAGCTGCAAGTGCAGAAAACACATCTGAATGAACTAAATCTTTAATACATGCTTCATTTTTGTTTCAGCCAAAACACACTATTCCGCTCCAGGAAGTTATCCAAGAGAGAAAATCACCTTGTTTTGCCCTTAAACTTTAATATTCACCACACCTCTTCTTATAGACACTGAGATAATGATCCAGTCTTCACTAAAAAAAACCCAATTGATAAACACAGTGAACTTTCCTACTTTTCACATTTCTGAAATTCCAGTAAAGGATTTTTAAGCACTGAGACACTGACAAGATACTAAGCTGCAGGAAAGGGAGGAACAAATCATCTGTAACATATATTTATTACTGTCATCTTCCTCATTCCTTTGTGAATGGACTGCTTTCCTACAAAAGGGAACCAGGGTATCTCAGTAATCCCAAACTACGGGAACCAACTGACTTATGCCAAGGCCTCAACTTCACTCCTCTCTTTGAGGAAAGAGAATTATTAAGCATGTGCTACTCTTCTGAAAAAGGCAGTCAAACATTACCTTTATTTGTATGTGAACTATGGCCAAACACAAATCACTTTTAGGAAAAAATACAAAGACCCTGTCAAGTCACATTAGACCACTTTCTTACAAGTAAGATGCCCTGACAGAGTTTTGGAAGGAGGAAGAGAAAAAGGTTTCATTGAATCAAAGACTAGTTGAAAGAAAGCAGCCAAAACTTTAGAAAATTAAATCATAGAACAAAATCAACAATATAAGAATGAAGCTCTAAGTCTATTCCAGTTACTGCTAGTTGTGGTATACAATAGCCACTGGATTCTTCTGGGCCATCTCCCTCTTGTAAGAACTGAAGTGCCAAACTGATGGAGCAAGTCTGCTGTGGGAGGCACAACTCCTCTATAGCCTCAGCAATTGGTGATTAGTTGGAAGATACCTCTTGATTGAATAAAAAAAATTCCACTGAATCCAAGTACATAACACCTCATTCCATCTGGAAATCGGCAGAGGGAAGGGACTAATGATTGGTGATGGGCAGATGATGCACTTCAAGTGTGCAACTCAGAGCAAAGCTGTGTGCTGGCCAGAGATGACAGTTTGATGTCATACTACCACTTTTTTCAGCAGAAATTCAAAGTTTTTTCTCTCCTTCCCACTTTTACATGATACCAGGTTTAAGCCTTGAAGTGACAGCTACAGAAAAGAATATTTGGAAAATCAATTAGGCATATATTTGCATAATTTCCTAAAGTAGTTTTTCACAACTGTAACCTTACCCCGCTGGTACATTATTTCATAGTAACACACTGTTGGAAACTATGACAAGAACAAAGAGCACAATGCCTGCTCTTTGAGGAACCTCCTCCTTTAGTCCAGCAATGAGGATTTCTTCCAGGCTCATTTGCCTAAAGTTTGTTTGGTGTTGGTTTGTTTTGCTGCTAAGTATCAAAACCTCAGCATGAAAATTAAGAATTACGAAGCCATTTCAACAGTGTGTCAGGAACACCTACCTGTCCAAATGCATTAAATTGGTGCTAATACAAAGCAACATACATAGATGAGAACCAATGAGAAATTAGGCACTCCAAAGATGGCAAAAAAAGCTACAAAAATGGTAAAAGGTTGCAGAATGCAGAGTTATTCAAGTCAGCTTTTTGGTTTTTTACTATTTCAGGGGTATTTCCAATTTTATCCTAAACTTACTAATTTATTCCTCCCCCACGGATCTCAGTTTCTCTTTCTGCTAGGTTTAAACAACATTTAGAGTTTTCTACAGTTACACAATATCTTTGACAGATATTTGCATTGCTTATATTTAGGTTAAATCCCACACATACTGTTTACTGCAATATTTGCCTCCTCTAAACACCTATGAAGTTGAAAAGGAGCCATCATCAGAAATGTGGATCTGATTTATGTAATGGAAGATAACAATCACATTCCAAACTTACTAGGGAGATGTAAAAACAGTAATAAAATATTTTGTGTATACACTGGGTTGCTTTTTACTTACAAGTACGAAGGCCCAGTGCCACAGATTTCCCTCCGCTCCTCCAGTGCTCAGCATTTTAAAGATCACAGGAAAAGTGCTTTCTTGCATTTCTGCCAAATGAACTTAAATACCTTTTGGGTTTCATCCTACACTATTGTAGACTGCCTGTAGCCTTGGCATGTTTTTTAATCCCTAAATCAGCCTTCAATCCCCTGATGAGCCCTCTAACCCACCATCTTGCACTTTTTGACAAGGACTTTGACAAGTTAACTCTCTCAAGAGCAGACAGCTAACTCGAACAGTATGTTCAATATCAAGTATTCAAGACCTGCTTGTTCTTCCTCAGAAACAACATTTTAATTCACAGAAAAACACCCTCCCACACAAGATTTTTCCACCCTACCCCAATGGTCTCAGCTACAGATCATCAATGTTTACTATCCCATGCTTTCTTCCTGCTTGTCACATGCCTCAAAAACACATAATGAAGTTCAGGGCTAGACAATAATCAGAAACAGTATTTCTTCACAGAAGCAATGAGCAGTTATTTACTTAATCAAAAACCAGCTCTATCCCCAAATTCTTGCTAAGTAAACACATACTGTGATGATCACCATTGACGGCTGGTACTGCTCATGCATTGCTTAGCGACTCCAAGACAGAACTGTTTGTTAATGTTGGGATTAGTTGCTTGTAACTGTGGGTGAAAAGCATGTTCCAGCAATGAGGCACAGAAGGGCCCAGACTTGTTGATGGGAGGAGAATACTGCAGAAATTGGACTGTGTAGGTGAATGTTGGGTGGGGGAAAGGAGCAGGATCTGAACAGAGTTTACCTATAGACTGCAGCATAATGGGGGAGGAAAGAGAGACAGATTATTCACCAAAACAGAGTTGTTGTGCCAAGCACTCCTTTAGGCATCACCTTAGATAAACCCTGGCTAATAGCACAGTCTGTCAGAGCTGGCTCACGCAGCACTCCGCTCCACTGCAGCATAAAGGAACATAAAAGAAGAGTTCTAGACTAAGCTGGAAGTCAGTGTGAGGGAACTGATCAAGATAAGCTGAGAAACAGATGATGAAAGATTTACTAAAAAGCAGAGATTTTGAGCTAGTCACATCTTTATTCTGTGAAACCACTGCAAAACATTCCCAGTTCTTCCAATCTGAGGTACCTCTGTCATTACAAAATTAAAGAGCAAACCATACCTCAGTCAGAACATCCAGCTGTCCCATAATATGCTCCAGGGTATTCACAAGACTGGTCCCCTCCTCCTGCTGCCCGTGGTTCCTACCAGAATCCTGAGTTCTTGTTTTCTTATGTTGAATACCACAATCCATTTCTGACTGCTAGAAAAATAAACAGATATAATCTGCTAGTTCAATGCAAACAACTGGAGAAGGATTACGGTTTCATGGAGGGTAAAGAGAAAAGGACAGTTTATGCTGGGACAGTCTATGCTATTAAAAACAGGCAGAGGAGAAAAGGAATTGTTCTTGTCACAGCTGGAAAAGGAAAAGCTTCTCCTGACTTGTCTGCCTGCCCCAGGTGGAGGGTGGTTTTGTTTTCTGGGGGATTTTTTGTGAGTGCTTTTGTTTGTTTTTAAACCTTCATCAAGAAAGGTAAACCTTAGATAATAATCCTGAAGCAACCCTGCTAGGTTCAAGTTTTATGTGTGCAAAGAGCTCTGGTGTGCTCGTGTGGTACACAGGCACAGACCACACGTAAATGAAGACTTACTGGAGCCACATGGAAACACTACATTCAAATTACAAGAATTAAGGAAGATAACCTGAGAGAAGTCTGATTATTTCACTCCAACATCAAAGTTAAAGCCTCTCTCCATGTTTGGTAGTTGCAAAGACACTCAAGTTCAGCAGAATCAGGATGTTCCCCATATGCATTGGAACAGTTTTGATTTAGTCATTTTAATTTTGTTTATATCTTGAACTGGTTTTCCTCCTCAATGAGATTAAGAACAAGTTTACTTTGAAGTTTCAATTTCAACTGCTTTAATTATGCAAGCCTCAATATTTCATTCAGAATAAATTAAGTTTGAAAAATACAAATACATCTCTACTAAAGAACTTATTCTTCTTTCCTTTTCTTTCAAAACGGTATCTTTCTTCTAGAACAAACACCATTTGCATTGTTTATCTGCATTACCACCAGAAGTAGTTCAGATAAGTTTAACTAAAGGAAGCAGCCAACTGGTTAAGCAACTGCAGACTTCAGTTTCTCAATTTATACTAACAGACAAGATTTGAGTCTAAAGCCAAGATCGCAGCACTCAAAATGAAGCTCTCCATGGCCTGGCGCAGGTCCATCCCATGCACTTATTGCTCACATGAAGTTCACAAATTAACAAAGCAGCAAGGAATTCTGACAGATCGGAAAATGGTCTCAAAATTCTCCTACATGTACATTTCCAAAGCCAGCAATGAAGAGTTGCTTCCACCTCTTGTCTCATATGCAATGCCAGGAATGCATTTCTCATCAGCGTTGTATCGACTTACCTGCTCATCTCTGTACTTGATGCCAGGTATGCGCAGAAGTGCAACTAAACTGCAACAAGACCTCAGAACAGCTCACAGAACTTAAAGTCCCTAATTGTTCAGTACATTATGAAGAGATATATATACATGCACATATATGTATGTATGTACATAAAAATTATATACACATTTTAAAAAAAACAAACATACAGTTGCACTGCTGGGAGCCACTGATTTAGGCCACAGAAAGGCTCCCAAGGCTGAAGACCAGCCCAGCCTTCAGGCAAAATACGCAGAAGTACAGGAAAGAGCAGAAATGTGACTACTGAGGGAAGATGGAGACCAGAGGGGGTGAGGAAGAGAACAGGAAAAGAGGCTCCAGCAGGAGTAGTGCTGCCCACCAGCTGCTAAGGGCTGACCACTCTTCCAGACCATGCAACCAGACCATCCTCAAACAGCCAGGCATCACAAGGCTGTGTTTGCACAAGGGGCAGGAAAGGAAGGGAAAGGTTTAAAGGATACATCTAACAACTGCTCCACAGGGATCACTGTGCTCCACCACAGGCTTGTGATGCAGCTGGGTATCAGGAGGTACCAGCCACACCAGCCACTGCTAATTTGCTTCCTCCCACTTGCTTGAATAATTTGGACTATCTACAGACCCTTGGGCAATTCAGCCACACTCCAGGTCACAATGAACAGCCTTGGCATGGAAGCCACAACTCAACTACACCTGTGCTGCAGGTAGCCTGAGTGTCACATGTTGCTCACCGACGCATTGATTCCATCAACTAAAATATATTCTTGCAGAGATGAGATAAAGCCAGCCTTACAAACCTGCTATTTGCTGCTCAAATTTAAAAGTAAAAACAAGCAAAAACCATAAAACACTGCTTTTCAATGGGTAAACAGCATCAAAAAACATACCTTCCCGCTATTTTAGGCTGACTAGCCTATTTTGATGATGTAATTTCATGCCAGTCAATCACAGAACAGGAGAAATTTGAGTGAGCTAACACTGCATACAACCTGCACTTAAAAACCCCAAATGATGGTGAGCTATCCACTTCAAAACCCATTAGAACAAGCTGACTCACAGAAGCAGAAAAATGACTGTACCTACGATCTTCTCCCTCCATCTTTACAGCTTATGTCAGACAGCTTTTCATAAAAAGCTTCTGAATTGAACTCAGAGTTGATACTCTTTGCTACAGTCCAAAAAGTTTATGAGTCTGGCATATTTGCAAGGGCAATACTGCAGAGATGTCCCTGCACTGATGCTTTAGGGGGTCAGGTGGTCCCTCACCAATTAAGTCAAAGCCAGGGGCAGAGCTGTCAGATGCCACATTCCTCAGTTCACAGCCTTTGTGCCACCCCCACAAAAAGCCAAGCAAGCCACTTCCAGCAAGGCCATGTGGGCTCCTGAAGGCACTCAGTGATGGCAACACTCCCAAGAACAATTAAAACCAGAAGCATGACAATATGGCTACTGTCCCATTTCAAACTGCTTCAAAGACTCCTTACTGCCCATCACCATCACCATGATAACCCTTAGCCATAGCCCTCAGCAATGACGCTCTGAGTTAGTGCATCTGTCCAGACCAGGGACACAGCCAGTCAGTAAATAAACCATGTCAACACATCACAGGAGTGACTTCCAGAAGGGAGGCTTTCAACTGACCAAGATCTTTGAATATTCACTTCTAGGAACAAGCAACTCTCCTGCCACAGCAGGTGCCAGAACCAAGGATCCAGCACCCACACCTACAGAAGCACTTTGAATCACTGGCCACAAACAGGCAGAGAAACTGAAGGGAGCCCTTTTCAGTTGAACAAAAGTGGGAAATGTTTAGAAACTTTCCCTTAACAGCCAGACTACAACCTGTACCGACTTCTACTACCTTAATCACCAGTGCACTCAAAAGTGTGCACGCAACTGAGAAACAACCAAATGGCCCCCAGACAGAAATATTTTCAAATTTTGTAAAAGCAGATTAAATCAGCTCTCATCCCTAAGAATGAGTAAAACCCAACTACAGCCACCCTTCTCCTAATGGCAATCTATATCAGTAAGTCAGCCATCAGTGATTTAAATTCTACCAGATTTAGAAAGACATTGCAAAAATAGAGAATTGTGTCAGTCTCAGTGCCAGTGAACATCATGACTACAGGGAGAGATGCCTGTGCTCTCATCTGACTCACCTGCAAGGTAAAGTGCCAGCTGAATGCTGGGGACAGGCACCAGAAACAATGACACTGCTGCAGAGGTTTAATTTATTTTAGTCAGAGTTCAAGTGTGCAATTTATTTGGCACAACCAAACAAATGTATTTGCCATTAAATATCTTATTACAACATCTGCATATTAAACACTGGGAGTAGAGCAAGGAGCAGCTGAACGTTAAAGGAAGAATAGATGCGCAGTTTCAGAATACAATACAGCTCTCAGTGACAAAGGGAAAACAGAAGTGATTTATTTATAGCAACCATTTAAAGACAGCACAGTGCAACTACTGGGGGAAGGGGAAAAATTAATCAGCCTTCATTCCAGAGGTCTCTTACTGAGACTCTTACAAAAATTGCTCTAGCTAAACAGCATTCTGGCCAGCAATTACAGAGCTGACTGGGGGGTAGGGGCCAAGTTTTAACTACACAACACACATGCATCTGTGGCGAACTGACAGGGGCAACTAAAAATGCCATTTTGCTTTTTCAATCATGATATTCAGAAGATACATTGATACAATAACCTCCTACCTAAATTTTACACCTACTAATAAAATGTAGGATTCCTATAATTCAATTCAGAGGAAATACTTCTTTTCCCTTCTCACCTCTTTCCACTGGAAGGAAAGACCCAAGTGATACAAGGGGGTAGATTCAGCTCTGCCTTTAAGTACCTTTAAATCAATTTTCACATTGCTTTGGGGGTCTTGTCTTTGGGTTTTTTTAAGAGACTATGATGTAGTCAAGCCTCAATTTTCAAGTATCTAGAAAGACAGCATTCCCTTTAAGCAACACATGCATCCAATGCATTCAATTCAATACTTTCAATGTATTAAAATTCACTAAGTGAAATCAAATTCACTATCTTGGCTGAAAAAAATTCCCCTAAAACAGAGGCAGAAAAATCCCAAAGGTGCTGTACACTGTTCATTTGGACCCCAATCCTACGAATCCAAAGAAGAGAGAAACACCATTTCAAGGAGTCATTTTCACCACAGGTAAAGTGATATTTTAAATGTGTTCTCCAAGAGCAACAGTGACATCCAGTGGAAGCATGTTAGCTTCAAGGTAAGCTCCACAGGAACGTTAGATGGAGTACATCATGCTGGACTGGAGGGCTCATGAAAAGCTGAGAGGTGGCCTCAGTTCTCCGTTCTACATACAAATTATCAGTGACTGAACACAGCTCTCCAAGCACAAATTCCTTCCTCTAACCTGGAAAACCTTCCACTCTTCAAGGCAGCACTGAAATTTCTGGAGCAATCACATTTTTCAAGACATGCATTACTCCACTCCTTCTGCCCAGACCAGCAGAGGTTAACAACCAGAAACAGGATACAAGTTAAATTAGCTTTGTGAAAAATTTTACAAGACCATTCATCCATACTCACCTCCTATTTCAGGATGAAAGTTGCAGTAACAAAGGGAACTAGGGAGGGAGGGACGGAGAGCAAAAGAGAAGGGATAGGAAAAGAACATCACTTACCGTTTACTTTTGCTTCAGACAAAAGGAATGTTTTGTTGGATATGCAAGAGACCAGAAATTATTTATGCAGAATCCTCCTCCCTATTTGTGCTACTAAGAATATCAAGGTAAGCAACTAAAACTTGGCACCTCTGTTGTAACATTCATGTTTTGCCATAAGCCAATAAATATAAAGCTTCTGATAAGCTCCAGAACTAGAGGGTAATAGATACATCTCAAATCCCAAGGTGCTCTTGTACCAAAGCCTAAGTGAACCACTGGCACTTTTAAATCAGGACAGACACTAGTACCATCGTTTTTGGGGTAACTTCAGGTCACAAGCATCTAAACTGCTGCTAACCACCCCCGAGCTGTGCTGCCCATGCTTTCAGTTGGTTTACTGAACATCACCATATACTGCATGGCATCAACTGGCTGTGAGCCCACCAAGATCAGGCTTACTGCTTTTCGTGCTGTGATCTTGCTTTATACAAAAAGAAAGAATAGAAAGAATTCCAAGACATGTATCTGGCACTGGGAGGAATAGAAGTCACAGTTCCTGATAAGCTCTGGCAAAGAGCATCGCCACAACCCAAAAACTATAAGGAATATATCTCTTCACAAAGCTTGGGCTTCCAAATGATTAGTAATCAACGCAATACTACAGTGATTAACAGCCTTACTAACAAAAAGTGATAATAGGAACAAATCTTCAATAGTCAGCTCCTTTCCGATTTGAGTTACATTTTAAACAGCAAAAAAGCCTTTACAAACGTTGAAGAAACATAGGAAAGTTTTGCATGTATTACATTTCCAAAAGCACAAGTGCCATTGCTGTGATCTGTGATGAGTAAAAACAGGAAGCAGTGATGCCAAACATCACAGGCCCAGTGAAAGAATGTGTGGACAGGTAAAACTAGATGACTACCAATTGTTACAAAAAAATAAAATATTCCTGAGAAGGAAAAGTGAAGGGCAGCCTCCAACATGTTAGATCTGTATTTTCCTACTCTGCTTAGGCATTTTACCTCCCTTATCCAATTCTCCCCTTCCCTCAGTCCTAGTCTTTTCTTAGGAGATATGAAGAGGTCTTCCCAAACTCAGTATGGAATAATTAAGCTTTGTTGTATGGGTGATGCTCAGTTGTCTATTCTAATACTGCTCCTGGAGAATAACAGCACCAAAAACATCAAATGAGCAGATTTGTGTGGAAACAAGGCACTAGAGGAACAAAAAGATAAATATGAAAACTCTAGGTAAGAAATTTCACCAAGAATTGACCTACTGCTCCCTCATCCTGTTTTTTGGGAGGAAAACTCCCAGGACAAAACAATCAAACACCAAAATTAAGTGTTCATCCTCAGCCGTGCTATCCAGCTACAGGTTCTTTTATACCAAAAGCATCATTCTCCAAAGCAAGAAGCAAAACACACACAGTGATCTCCTGAAATGAGGCAAACAGTTTCCAGCTGATTCTGTTGACCTGCATAATTTGCCCCTTCCCAATAAAACAGGAATGTATATGCTGTGTATACACATCATGTGTACAGCTAAAGTTGCTACTTACATATAAAAATGCATGCTATGTCCATATACAAACGTATACAAATGTAAGCATGTGCAGACACAAACACATACTATAGCACATCATTTGTTATTACTCTTGCTTGAGCTTGGATTTTAGCAGGAAACTGACATCTTAGAAACTTTTTTGCAAAGCTCAAGCTATCTTCATCCATCTCAAAGCTGACACAGAATAGCAGCTTGAGAAAAAATATAAATCTTGCCTCCCTCACTTCTCTTTGAATTATGACTCAAGCATTAAAACAAGTCACATACAGCAGCAACCTAAGTGGGAGAATTTACATTAACTAGCCAAGATCCTGAACTTAAAAGGCAATTTTTGTTCTGACCAAAAATGGCTTGTCAGGACTCGCCTTATTGTTCCAGAGTCTAAGAACAAATCTATTCACTGTAAGATGACAGAAATTAAAAGCTGATCCTCCTATTCCTGCAAGAAATCTCATCAAACCAGAACACAAGGGAAAACAGTTGTAGAGCCCAGCTGCTCCCATCCACTACTGGGCAAAGATGGTGCAGGTTGTTGCAGTCATTCAGAGCTCCTTGGAAAGCCAAGCTGAGGGTGTCTGTGCCCTGTCTTTTGGGCAAATAATCCACCTACCTATTCCAGGAGGAAGACAACCATACACCAGACAAAAGCTTCCTGGAGTGGGAATCCTCAGAAAAGTGAGGTGACAGCAGATCAGGAAAAACAGTCATTTGCAGACCACATCTATGCTGAAGGTTGGATCTGTGCTGTTGAATACAGGATTCCTCCCTTACAACGCATAAAAATAAATAAATAGAAAGGGATGTAGGAGGTGCAAACGACAACACACATTCACATCCAATTGCAAAGAGCTGTAGCTCTATGCAAGGAAACTGATTCCCAGAAGGGAATTTCACAGCAAGTTAAAAAAAAAAAAATTACAAGGATTCATAAGTATTAACAGATGTCAAAATTAGATGTGGTTACCAATTTGGAAGCCAAAAGGTCAAAAAAAAGAGGCACATCTGGCCTATGAGTAATTCAGGAAGAATTTGTTTACACAGGGACAGTGGCTGACAGAATGAACTGCTGCAGTCAGCACAGAGACCACAGCCTGAGCACAGCAGGCACCCGGGGTCACCAAACAAATGGAACCAGCAACGGAGAGAGGGGGATTCAGCTCTAGACATTCAGTGATACAACTCAGCCAACTTTATAATCAGATTACGATTTTTGGAATGACTCTCCAACCCTATTCAACAGGACTATTTTGGAAAAAATACCATTGAAGAAATTAAGCACAGCCCAATTCCTGGAGCAAGTTTTAAACCCAGTAGTGTAGAAAGAGGCCTAAATATCTGTTTTAACTGAAAGATGCATCTGAAGAGTCACAGGCTACTTACTTGTTTCAAAGTCCTTTCTGCTGAAGTGCTGCTATTCCCAAGCTTCCCTTTGTGAAGCTCTGCTATGCTTTCAAATCTGGTGTTTCCAAAACTGAGAGCCGTTGAACTTCACAGGAGCTAAAGACACTTAAAACATTTGCTCCTTTGAATTTCAGAGGAGCAGAAAGACTTCTTGGCAAGAGAGTGTTGGAGGACAGCTCTGCAACGAAGCCCACGTCTCCCAAATTGGCCCACCAAGGGATTACCTGCTTTTGAGTCTGCCTGCACATCACTCACATGAGCGGGTTTCACAGTCCTATCAGGAGCTGTGAATTAAGGTGCATATATTTAAGTTCTGTGGTGGCAAAAATTACAACAGTTGCAGGAGAGACACTTCCCTACCAACTGTAAGCTTCTGTCCTGCTGTACCAAGCATCTCTCTTGCTGGGACACCCTTACCTTGACATAAACAGCCACACACAATCCTTGCAGCCTGTACATTTCACTGCCTTTTGGAGATGCGAAGCTCCCACTCGTCCTGTTCAAGACAGTTTTGCTTCTGAGGTATTCCAACACAAACAAGCTTTAAGGTAGTTTTCTTTAGAAAGCTATATGCAGAGGCTGAGGTCAAAGTCTGCTCGTCAGACTCCTCCTTTACAAAATAGTATTTTTCACAGAGTTGCAACATGCCTCCAGAAGGTTTATGTTTAAACTTGCACAAATACTATATCAACCAATATTTCCTATTTTCCAAAATATTGAATGGAAAACTGTTTACCCACTTCACTAACATGTTTTTATTAATAATTCTCAGTGTACAAGTTTAGGTGAACACACAAGCACTCTCTAACTTTTCCACGTGACCTCAGCCTTTCAGCCTCTGCTCATGACACTGGACCATACACAGCCTTTCTGGAATTAGTCAATAGCAGCAAATCTGTTACATAATGAAACAAGTGTTCTTGCACACTCACATCAGCTGTAACCACTATGGGTGACTGTGATCATAAGGTGACTATACAACACTTATTAGAAGCAATTGCTAGCTTATCATTTAAGACTACACATTTATTGCAGAGGCACTGCTTCTAATCTAACATTTATAGTCTCACATCTATGCTAACATACTTATAATTCACTTCTGACACTTTTAGTGTTCCATCACTCATGTCTATGCTTTTACATGGCTGCAATTCCTGCTCATCATGCCCTTCTCTTTCATTTGCATTATTCCTTGCATGGATCAATTTTACTTCCAAAGGAAGCTGCATCTCCCAAGCCTCATACTTTTACAGAAAACACAAGCAGGTGGGCAGAGCAACTCTGAAGTCTACCTGTGTTGTTACAAACACGTCCAATGCCCTGAATCATACTGAACTTGAACCAACTGCCTCAGGAAATGGCATCTTACAAAACGCACCAGTCTCCCTCTTCCTATGGAAGTGAAAATTTGGTGGCAGCTCAAAATACTTCTTTAAAGTAATTTAGGTCCCCAAACTAAACTATGTCTCTGCCACATCATTCAGCAGGGATTCATTTTGCCCTCTACAAAAACACAGCACCTGGTCCAAACCAACATATGACACCTCACAGAATACACAGTGCCCTGATACCCACAGCTCAGAGCACACCCTTGTCAGCCAACACCATGTGACATGGATTTCCCTGTCAGCAGCACACAAACAGCTGGTCCCAGCAGCATCTATTGCATGTTTTGCCAGGTAAACCCTCTTCCACAGGGCAATAGTTTTGTTGGAGGGACAGATGTTAGATGTGGGGTTAGATGTTAGAAGGGATTTGCTCAGTCACTCCCTTCAATGGACATCTTAAGAGGTTTTATAATGAAGAACTAAGTTTTAGAAGAGCACAGGCATTTTCTTCCTTTCCTTAAATTACTACTGGATAATATGTTCTGGCAAAAACAGCAGTACAGGTGAGGGTGAACTTACCATCATCTACCATTAGCCAATACCTTGTCCACATTATTTAACCCATTCATTGGAATGTTACAAAACAAAATTTGTGGGTTTTTACCCCAGAAAGGCTTTCTTTGTCTCTGCTGTATTTCAGCCCAGAATTATACTACACCATATTTTAAATTAAAGCAGACAGAGTACAAAGCTGGACCAGTTCAACAGGCTAATAAACAAAGAGGTCATTGGACTGCTAGTTTCATAGCCTGCATAGCTTTAGAGCTAGAACACTGGAGGGCAGGAAAAAGACGTCAGATTTAGCCAAAACCAGCCAAGGATCAATAAACACTTTCACATCCTCCCTCCCTCTGTGACTGCTTTCTCCCCTTCTCTCTCACTCACCTTGCACTAACCAACCTCTGATTTTGTTTGCTTTCTTTGCAGAGCATCTCACAAAGTAAGGCATCAAGTTTAGAGCTGCAGACTCAAATCTTGTCCATCATAAAGTACTACAGCTATTCCACCATCTCCAGCTACAGTCTGAAGTCATATTAAATAAAAACACTACTATGTTTGAAAGAAGTTTAGTAGCCCAGTGAAGATCAACATTGGTAGGATCAGAGACTCTGCCACAGAGCAAAAGACTCCCTGTTTACAAACAGCCTTTTAGCTTACAGTTCATGTTGAACAAGATGTACCAAAAAACAGACACAGTAATAACATATTGCAGAATCTTATTTGTATATTCAAATGTATCAAAAATATCCAAAGAATGACAAGACAAAATTCAGAAGTGAATTATCACCATATGCAAAAATTATAACTCCTATGGGCAGTAAGTTTTAAGGGTCGCTCTCACAAAAGCCATGACATGCAACATCAGTTCTACATTTAGATCAGTGCATCAGACTGCATTACTCAGCTGGTGGATGTATTCCTCGGATACAGTCAGAACTCAGATGTCTCCTGACACATGGTTAGGGAACACACATGAACTAATGTCTCCAGGTTTAGGAAAGAAGCTCCAGTACAATACATCACCTATTTGTCATGTGTGACATCCACACACATTGATTTTTTTTTTGTCTTTGCTGACTGTCCGTGAAAAGATATCATGAACATTACATATATTTTCAGGGCTGACAGCAGCCTGAAGGATTCATATCAGCCACAAAACCAACTTCAGCTGTAGCTCACACATGCTTGTTTTTGTAAGCTATCATTCAAGCCTACCACAGATTTTTAAACAGAGGCTTTTAATAAAAATACACATCTATACCCATATTAAGCTTATCTCCCTTTTAAAATCATTATAGACCATTTTCCTATAAAGTACAGTTAAACAATACAAGATAAGTTAAAAACAGATTATCCTGCAGCTCAAATAAACAGAAAGATAGCTCTATAGTTCAACCACCTGAATCCCACACTTTAAAGCTGCAGAAAGTGTTCTGAGAAGGAACTCTACATGATTACTGCATGCTGACCTACCCAAGTGTGATGAGAGCCATCCACACTACTGCCAGATTTCTGTGTTTTTGGGGCATCACAGTAATCTGCTGTGTCGAAGTTAGTCTTCCACACCATCACCTGCAGAAAAAAGTTAACGTCTTTTAAATTTTCTTAGTTTGCTTAAAGGACAATTTTGTTAACATACCAGAGCAGTTTAACACCACCAGGTGATACTTTGCAATGAGCATTACTTAAATCCCAGCCACAGGAGAGACAAGAGAGCTGATACAACATAAGCCTTTTGAAGGAATCTACTTTACACAACAAAAAAAATGTGCACTAACACATCCTCTTAAGCTCAAAAAGAAACAAAGTCAGCTTCTTGCCTATGCCTAAAAATTGAAGACAAATAAAATTTCTGAAGTTGTCTACTGAAAAGAAGTAATAATGAAATCCAGCTTCCAGCTATATCAGGGCTTTTATTAAGAAACAACAGCAAACAGTCATTATTTATTTCTTGTGTTAGACAAGCACTTCAAGAGCAAACCTTTATCTAGTGACCCCAATATAACTATATAAGTAAAAAAAAAACCCCACGATTTCTTCAAAACAGCCTGCTTGAAGCCTTAAATAAAAAGTGATCTTAAAAAGACATGATGACAACCTATGCCACCTATTCCAGTAAATCTATGAAACAGAGTTCAAATGCAACAACTCATGGAACTGACATGAGCATACAACCCTTGGATGGGCTGCCTTCTTCAGGGCACACAAATGAAAACACACATTGCATAGGGAACCTAGCAAGTCCCTCCAGCATGGTCCAGATCCACAGGGTACATTTTTGCCTTTCCACACTGAGAACGGAAACCAAAACCCATCAGCTTTAAAAGAAATGTGAATGTGGATTGTAACTCAGAAATAGAAGTAAAGGAAGAGATCTTCCCTCCAGTTCTATCCACAAAACCCTTTACCAGCAGTACAAGACACTCAGGCTCTCATCACAGTGTACATATCAAGGTCAGCAGAGAAAAGTCCAATTCTAACCCAAAAAGTTGTGCAACTGCAGCAATAGCACAGCTTTGCACCAGGCTCCCATTAAGAAAGAGGCCTGCAGTCGATATTCATGTCAAATCAGACCTAAACCCACTTGGTCTCAGTCCCAGGAGATGGCTTAGCCCCAGCATTTCAAATAAGACCGAGGGCAAACCTGTGGGAGGGGAAGAACACTAGGAATGTCAAATACCGAGCTATGTAGACCAGTGGAACCTGAAGAGTATTCAGGGGGAAGCATCCCTGCCTGCCTTGTCCTTATGCCTGTCTCAGACTTAGCCAGTGGCAGATCAGGAGACAATCCATCAGCACAGCCTGATTTTCAAAGTACCTTATCACAGCTGTTTGTACACCCATCTGACTGACTACCCAGCAGCAGGTGACTCAGAAAGGCATGTAAGAAGGGCCATATATGGGGCAATACTTGCTCCCAGAGAATCCAGCTCAAATGCTTCCTCAGTGAGAAAAGACTATGTTTAATATCTCTCCCTCTTTTTAGTATTTGTTCTCTCTTCGAATGCAGTAAGTTGCCAAGACACAGTAATAACAAGGCACAAAACAATACCTGTTCATCAGACCCTCCAGAAGCAAATAAGTCTCCAGCTCTTGAAAACGCTACACAGGTGGCTGGCCCCTGCAAACACATTTAAGAGACAGGTTTAAAAAAACATGAAAGAAAACCAAGTGTTAAAAAGTTCTATTACTACTTTACAAGGTATTTCTCATTTGACATGCGCAAACTGAGGGCAAAATTTGAAAAGCGCTTTCTTACCTGTCAGATAAATGAGCCACAATTAAGATGCTAAGCTTGCTGGCACTTACAATTTCCCACACTTTTGCCTCCAGTTTAAGACACCCACTTTTCAATATCCATGCAATTTAAACAGAGACAGGAACAAAATTTTTACAGTCAGGTTTTCCTTGTTCCCCTCAAACATCCCGTACAAACTCCTCACTGCAGAAGACCCAAGGCTTTAAAGCTCTTGTTTCCTGCACCATGACATTAACTTCAAAACATGTTTGACCAGCTATCAACCAAAGCACTCAATTTGCACGCATTAATTGGGCCAAAGTTACAAGCATTTGAAGAAATCTGCCCAAGCAGAGTAACTCAATTAGTAAAATTCAGTATTCAGAGCAGAATCCAAACTCATTTTATGTGAGACTTGGCACTCAAGAAGCTCACAAAGTTTTCAGCACAGGAGGAAGACAAAGGCAAGGCTACCTGAGGAGCACTGGTAAAAACAACACATCACAGAATGACAGACAGAGCAGAATGCACTGTAGTTGTACACTGGCTTCTACTGACTGCATTCTCTAGTACTACCTGGAGTTTTGCAGGAGGCAGCTACTCTATTTCAAAACCAACCAACAGGAAAAAGTCATCACGGAGGGACATCCAAAAGCATCAGAAACAAAAGAGAATGAGAATTTTGTATCCCCTTATGTATGGATTTGTGTGGCCAAGCAATGACAGAGGCATCAAACCAAACAGGCACCTGCAGCAGCACAAAAGAATGCAAGTGGCAGGCAGGCAACTCCTTACAATACCATCATTTGGCATTTTTAAGCTGGAGCCTCATGATCCATGCAGGTTTGTGTTAGTTGGCAGGTTTTTTTACTGAAGAATAAAAGCCTTGCTTAAATTGTTTTTCTCAGTAGTTTTACAGAAGAGATGCCAGAGTTAATGCATCCAGGATCATCTCCACAGCACAAACACTTGGATCCTGAAGGAGCCTCATGCAGTCAGTTCTGAGAAACTTCAAATGCTGCCAAGTGCTACAGCACTGTTTGAGCAGCAGCACACATCTCACACCACACACCTATTTTTGTGTTTCAGCCTTTCAGCAAGCACACAGGAGGATGCAGGGGGGAAGGATGAGGCAAGTGCTCCCAGATGCAGTCAGACAGAGCTGGGAGATGGTTACATGTGTTCAAGCACAGGCACAACAGACAAACTGTTCTGCTCAGAATAAACAGCTGAGACCCCAGATCATGGAGTTCTGTGTCAGCTGCTGAACACACTCCTTTGCAGAATGTCCTAAACCAGGAGCTTATGCCCAAGCTGAAATAGACTGAGGCAGAAATGAGGACTTCCTATGGTGCTGACAAACTAGGCAGGGGGCAGGACAGGGGAGGACCAACACACAAGCAAAAAAGCCACAACAACCACCAGAAAACTCCATCATGGAATCATACTCCTCTCAGAAGCAGAGTTATCCTCTTTCAAGTAAGATCATGTTATCTCAGAAGGCAAGTAAGAATCTTCTCACTCCATCAAGTTGCAAGGAGAGACTATTCTATTAAGGGTCCACATTTCCATCCACATGGAAATCTCGCATCCAGTTTGTTTCTGGTTCTTCTTCTTTCCCTCCTTTTTGAATGTGAACTCAGCATTATAAATCCTAAAGGTAGACAAATACCCAAAAGACTGCATCTGGAATAAGCACCCAGCTCTCACTGCAGCCTGTGTCCCACAGTTCTGTGGGCTTCTAAACACACTGGCACGAGGTTCTGCCAGCAAAACTAGAGCCTTGATGTGGTCACTCCCAGTGTGAAGACTTTTAGCTTCCTTAAAACACATCAAGGTATTTCCATTTTATCATTTCACCTGCAATGCTCTCAAAAGGTTTTGAGATTTTCTAATAGTAACATCTCACTCAAGAGAACTTGCCAGAAATGTTCTAGTAGCAGCAATTTCAAAATGCATGTGCACTCATTAGTGTGACTAAACTTGTTCAAGTGACACAGCAGTCACTAGGTTAGATATTTCAAACCAAAGACACTGCCATCAATCAGATGAGCCTTTATTCCCACCCACCTACCCTTCCCAGCAGTTCAGCTCTCCGACCACACTGTCAGGAATGGAAGCTCTAAAAAATTGCAAAAGACAAATAACCAGCAAGAAAGGGCAGAAACAACTACACAGCCAGAAAACTGCAGTGCTGCGGTGGTGAATATTCCTCCAAGATAACAGGGCTGAGAACACAGAAGCTGCACTGTGACTATAATAAACCAGAGTTTGGAGGGCAGAAAAAAATTCAAGACAAAGTGTTCAGGAACAAGCACAAGTGAGGAATACTGGAGAGGAGCAATGTTTCCCAGAAATACTTTTATCAGTCTAAATATTTCAGTGTATTTAGACAAAATCTAGCACAACACAAATCACATCAAAACAGGCAATGAACTGACTCCAAAGTCATGGCATTCTTAAGGGAAAAAATGTTCAACAGAACATATTCCTCCCAAAATAGAAAATTATATCAAAGACTGAATGTGCCTTTATAAATTGAAAGAAAGGGAACAAACAAGTCTATAGACGCAACATCCTCTACGGATTTGTTGACATAAATTAAGTGAAAAGTATTCTTGCTACATCCACTCACAGAACTCTTCCGAGATATAACAGGTTTGCTGTAGCAACCTAGTTTGCTGGATACTCTTGCAATTTAATATAAACACACCACACCAAAATAAAAAGTTACACTTGCCAGTTATTAGACACAGGCTCAATTCTACTTGTCCCAGGTAAGCATAGCAGAGATTTCTGATGCAGTTCTGAATAACAGGCAACTGGTTAGAGACTGAAGAATTCACATCTTCCTTCTTTTTCCCTCCTTCTAACTTAAGGCTTGCATTAAAAGTAGCAGTTGCATGTTCTTCTATAGAGGCTGTAGAGAGACTTTTAAGCTTATTTCCCACATAACTAGAATTTGTGGGATGATGCAGCTCTCCAAAGGATCACTCCATTCCTCTTTATGTAGCAGGATACAATGGCCTTCTGTTAGTATCTCCTGGAGGTTCAGAATTTCCAGTCTGCATCCCCATTGTCCTAGGTGCTCCACACAAGCACCTCATACTCCTACAACTTCCTGCCTTACCCCAAACAGCAAGCTGCAAAAAGGAACAGTTGGACAACAAGATGCACCAATTAGAAGTAAGGAGGAGCATTTCTATCTAGCCCTCACCAGGTCAACAACATAAGGACTCTCAATTTTTTGTGTATGTCAAATAGAGTTTGAGATAATAATGACAGTTTTGCAGAAGGTTTGAGGGAAAGTACAGAAGAAAGCAAAAATTCATCCACTGGAATTGCTGAGTGAGAAGAACCACTGCCACTAATTAATATTCATCTCATCTCCTCTAGGGGAAAGAACACCAGGTAAGACCCAGAGGGGCTTGAAAAAGAAAATTGACTCCAACACTGAATGCAGCAAAGAAACCATAAAGAAAAAGGAGGCCATACAAAAGGAATAATCACCTCAAACCTGGTCCTTTGCAGCATTCCCAAGGAACAAGATCCAGGCAGATACGCATGCCATGGCAACTGAAACACCAGGTGACAGCCCACTTTGAGCTGCATCCAGAGGTAAGAAACGTGAGGCCCAGCATGCCACGAAATTTATGGGCAGA
Source organism: Grallaria varia (assembly GCA_013396735.1). Taxonomy (NCBI): domain Eukaryota; kingdom Metazoa; phylum Chordata; class Aves; order Passeriformes; family Formicariidae; genus Grallaria; species Grallaria varia. The sequence goes on along the minus strand of VWZG01013665.1, from coordinate 27,834 downwards.
CTACTCCCCAGAGATGGAGATGACACCTTCTCCCTGTTTTCCCACTTCCTGCAGAAGGAAGCTAGTGATTGTAAGGCCTTTACTGCCATGGCAATTCACAGGTCGATGAGCTTACATAAAATAATAAGTTTGGCCTTCAAAATGGATGTTCAGAACTATTCTGAAAGGCTTGAATGCATTAATCACCAAGAGATGGGATCCAAAGCCAGGACACAGACTACAACACTGAGTGACTGACAGATAAGATGCTAATAGCATCAGGAAAACTGATACAGGGATGATATAAAGACAACAGGAATAGCATCCCTGAACACAAAGCTTTCAAGGAGAGAGCTAGAAACAGGTATCTCTGAAATAAATACATAAAAGAAAGGCCTAGAGTCTAGTTTGGAGAAATGGAAATACACCTGGAGCGCAGAGTCATACCTCCATGCAGGCAGCAGATGAATGTGCACCATCCAAAAATAATGAGTGGAGAGTCACAGAGAATCCCTCCTGGACACCCTTTCCTTCCACACTGCTGCTGGGCACAGAAGGCACATCAACAACAGCAGGGCCAACACCAACAGTCAAGAGAGGTCAGACTTACAGGCTTCAGCTAGGAACAGAGCTAACATTTTGGCTTCAGCATAACAGAAGAAACAAGAGCCAGGCTGGATAGGGTCCAGCAATAAACCAGAGGAGAGTAGTTTAATGATGCACTGTCTGCACTATGAAAGGATAGGCAGTCAGGAAGGAAGCTGGAGAGACAAGTGGGGTCAAGGATGCCCGTAGACTTTTAATGGGTTTTTTAATCCTGTGTGAAACAAATGCATAGTAGGGAAGAGCCAGGTAAGAGAGCCGGGGAGGTGCCAAGAACTGGAACAAGGCACATCTAGAAAATGCAAGTAGTTGAACTAAAGGAGAGCCTCCTCTTCCACTGCCACAAAAGGAGATGTGGAAGTGGGAAGATATGAGCTGTTCAGTCAATCTCTCCTGGACCAAAAGAGAAAAAGGAGATATGAGAGGCGACACAGCCTGAGAAGCAAATCCAGTGGCAATCAACACACTGGGATCCCAAGCATGGCATCATGCTCCAGGCATAAACAATAAACTGAGCAGTCACTGCCACTGTTGACAGCGCTTTCAGCTGCTTCCTGCACAGGAGAAGGCAGCAAGTCACACTCAGGCAGATGCAAAGAACAAGTGATCAAGACAATTAGGAAAACACCAAGAGCAAATAAGAAACTTGATAAACGCATTCAAGTGTCAAAGAACATAGAAAGCCTCAGACAAGATGCTGGTTGCTGTGACTTTCACTTATTTCTTCTATTGGTCCATTGGAGAAATCAAGAGGTGCAAGCCAAAGCTGAGTATTGTCCTGAAGTAGGGATGGAATGGAAAGTTGTATGGACTGTGGAAAGAATTCATACCTCCAATAGTAAGGACAAGAAAAATGTTGAGATAAAAAGGGCAGATTCCTAGAAACTGCACAATGAGAGTGGTAACAAAGGAGAAAAAGGGAGACAGAGAGGGAACCAAGGAGAAAAGCACAGGAACAGAGATGGCAATGGCAACAAGGGATGTTTTCATGCAGAATACCTCTGACAAAGTCACAAGGATTCTCAGTCCACTGGGCTTTGAAAAGTTCCTGTATTACTATACAGAGCCTGACTGTCATGCCTGCACCTTCCTTCACCAGGGAGTAAGTGCTACAGTTAACACAGGGAAAAATTATACAGGGATCTTATAACTGAATCCTCAGTAGTTTTAATTCCTGAAAGCTTCTGTTTATAAAACTTTTTATAAAAAAAAAGGAAAGAACAGAGCACTCATATTTCTTTTTAAGACTCAGAAAAGCTAACCTAAAGTCAATTGCCTGTTGTCTGTGATACACCTTTCTCTCTCTTTGTTGTTTGACTCCTGTGCAGCCCTGAGATGTCCTCTAACCCCTCAAAGAGGACTAGGCTTACACAGATGTCTTATGCCATCTAGGCAGAGCTGGCAAGCAGACCATAAAGGAGCACATTTGTTTCCTGTGCGCCTGCTCAGGAACTCTTGCTCCTTAGTCAGCCAGTAAAGCAGAGAGCACTTATGTCACCTAGGTAGGTAAAACGCAGCTATTTCACCGTTCAAGTCAAGGTTGCTTGGAGAACTGTAACTTTGCATTTTCTGTCTTTCTATTTATAAACATAACCATAAGATGTTTTCTAAATATTTACTCTGAACTTCCATTCCACTGAGGAAGTCAGTCTGGAAATGCTCTAATCAAACCACTCCAAAGGGCAGACAAGCACCGTGTACCTACCTGTTTTCCTCTAGCAACTCTCCAGAGGTGACTTAGGGGCCCCAAAACATTCTGTTCCTCAACACTGATTCAGTACCAGAGGTGGGTGTCTCCTCTGTACAGAATTAGATGAGCACTACACAGCTTGAAGCACTCCAGAACCAAAATATGGACCACAATACAGAATGATACTTTGCAGCTGCAAGATGCCAGCTGCAGGCTGCAAACCCCTGTCTCTGGTGATCTTTCTGCTGCAAGAAACCAGCTACATTTCAGTTAAAGATCGCAATGTAAACTTGGCCAATCTCCCCGTGTAAACTACAGCTAATCAGCTGCTAACAAATTCCTGGCACTCCAGCAGTTGCGTCAAAGTATGTCTAAAGGACCTTAAGGGTTTTTTTTTTCTTCAAGTGTCCACTTGCATGCAGCCTTCCCAGAACAGTGTAACAGCAGCCAGCTGTCAGAGTAGGAACAAAGTGTCAACCAGCATGTTCAACCACACAAAGTCACAACTCGAGAACATCTTCAGAACGGACTGTTCATTTGGTGACTAACCCATAACACTGAATTAAAAAGGCAAATCTACCTGATGACCAGAAAAATCCACATCCACTTCATTTTTAGCCACTTGGGGATACTGGCACAAATCACAGTAATAACAGAGCGGGGGGAAAAATCCCTCTGTATTAAGTATTCTGGATTTATCTACAAGCAGAACTGGCTGGAATCCACTTCAGCAGCTTCCGGTGAAAGCAGGGCTTGTAGTTACTGGTAGTTGCTTACTGTGCATGAAGCACAGGTTGTCACACCTTACTTTTCCACTAAAAGCATATCTGTTAAATCAGGCAGTACAAGAACCAATCCACAACAACACAGCACATGCCAGAGCGGGAATGCCAGCCAGGGCTACGCCAGGCCTGGCTCCACAGCCATCTCACTGCAATACCCTTAAAAATAACCAGAAAGCTCCCTCAGCCACTTTGATACTTGTACTTGTTTCCAAACGGAAGGAGCTGTAATTCCACAATGACAACCCTCCAGCTGTGCCAGCAGCAAAGCTTTCCCAATGTCAGTCAGATGCCCAGGAGAGAGGAGCAGACATTGTCCTACAGATCTGAAGCAACAGGGAGGAAAAATATGGAGCTTTAACTCTACTTCTGAACAGATGATCCTCAAACCAAATGTTCCATAGAAGCCTCAAGTTAAGCACAGCATTAGCCTGGAGGGATTTTCCAGTGTCTTAATCCTGAAAACCTCCATCACCATAATCAGTTTTGAACTCTAATTCAAAGCTAAACTCATTTTTGTGCCACTGTAGTCAGTGAGCAGCAGCAGCAGAAAAATGGAAAGCAGGTTCAGCCTCCTGCTGAACAGTAACCAGGCACATCCCCTCCCAAGGGAAGTAGGAAAGGTGTAAAGATCCACTGTCCTTTCACACTTACCCTTTTCCAGGAAGCTGCTTTCCAAGAACTCACTTGGCAGATTAACACAAGAGACAAATATGAAAACAAGATTAAGACAAGTGTTGCAAGCCCATGACAGGAGTATCCACTTAGACCAGTCTTCAAAGTAAGAAAAGTTTTATACACTCAAGGCTTACATGTCAGGATAACCAGCATTTTTTACCTCCCCCCTTTTAGCATTTGAACACTTTGGTCCATTTTAATCAAAGCTCTGCTTCATGGAAAGATTTAAGTATGAGGTTGTCCTACTTTCCATTAACATTACAAAAAAGGAGAAAAGTTTATTAATTTATAGCAAAAGACAAGTTACAGAACAAACTTGACCTTTTTAGACATCAGACAAGGCAGTCACTAAAAGCCACAAAGACAGAATTACCAGTTTTACAGCTTACACAGCTACAACTATTGCCCAGAACCATCTCCATCAACCCCAAAAACTTCAGGCTGTGATTTTACCCAGATAGATTTATGCTTTAAAACACAAATTTAAAAGAAATACAAATGAGTTAAGAATTTCTGTTCTCTTTGTCCCTTTGGAAAGGGAACCTTTAAGGCAGGCCTGCTTTTTTACACCCCACTCAGCACTGACAATGAAATTAGACTATTTATTTTCATTTAAGATTTAGAAAGAAAGCTCCAAGCATTCATACAAGCAACACATCCAGAAGCATAATACTAATAGGCCAATCACTTAAATTTAACCAACCAGCAGCATTTATCACCTTCAATTATTTAATTCAGTCCATTAACAAGATGAAAACATGTTCCCAAATCACATCCCAAAATAGATTTCCTCTATTTTATCGCTACTGTCCTCAAGTCTCCTGCCAGGTGAACAGCATTTATCTTCACAACACCTGTGTCAGGGAGCCAAGTGTTATTTGCAGCACTCTAGAGAGGGAGACAGCCAGAGCTGCACTAGAGAGCATGTGACAGACCCAGGGTCAGAGGCTGGGGAGCTGCTCTGACAGAGATCCTTCTGTCTTAAGACTTGAATCCTCAATATTGAAGCACACTTTGGGTCTTGCTTTCTCATTCTCTCTGTCCCTGCCTTACCTCCTTCCCTCTCCACCTCACAGGCCTTCTCTTCAAAACAGTGATGAACTCAAGGACTATTAGTAGTATTATAATCGTAATTTTACACAAGGAAGTTCTCAAACTATTTTTGGCCATGAAGAGTGGCAGCCTCAAGCACAGATTTGCCCAGTTTGTTATGGGTTTGTACATTACTGTATAAAAGGCTTCGCCTCACCTGGTGACCATGCAGGGTATACAGAAGTCTTCCTTCTAGCAAGTCCAGAATTTTAACAGTTGAATCATTGGAAGCAGTAACCAGATAGTTTCCAGAGGGGTGAAAGGAAAGACTGTTGACCACAGAGCTGTGCACTAAAGATGGAAAAAATGTATATAATAGTCACCAAAACCAGTTTACATAAGCCCAAGGCAAAAGAATAAAATAAAACACAAGCACATTCCAATTTTCTGTTGTAAAGTTTAACAGGAAAATTACCATGGGGGAAACATTCCACAAAAGCTCTTCAGAGTACTGGTGAACAAGAACACTACTCAATTCTTGTAAAAGTAGGCACTACTTTACTGAAAGGAAAAAGGAAGCTTTGCCAATTATTCTGGGTGATTTAATGCTAGGAAAGCTTCAAGCATAGCCCCAGAATGTACTATATGTGCAAGTCAGCAGCAGGATTCTGTGAGAGCACTGGACATTCACAGATTTTACTACTGTGGAGCTGCTGTTCTCACTCCCAAATCATTCCAGATTAAAATCTACATGCCAGGACATTGAGATGACCAAAATTAAAATGAAAGACAGTCAGAGCTAACACTGCACAGGTTCTTTTGCTTTACTACCTGACTCCAGTGAAGACTGGGTCTAAGAAAAACCAGGAATAAGAACCAGCACCTTGAAAATGGTCTGCTATAAGTATTATTTCTTCAGATATCCAATTGGTCTGACCAAATATTTAAAACAAGTAAAAAGAGGCAAACTATCACGAGTGTGAACTTCCAATAAAACAATCCTCCCTCCATGAAGATGAAGCCCAAGAGTTATTTTGAAAAGAGCTAAAGAAAATGTTCTAGGAAAAAAACTTACAGTGAACTTCACTGAAGTTTGACATTAAACATCTGATATATGGCTTTTTTCCCTTCCCAAACTTTCACAAAACAGGCTATTGAACATATTTATTTATGAGAACAAGCAGTACTTTACATATGCACAGCTTTCTGAGCGTATGTGACATTACAGAATATTAAGACTATGCTTGAGGAAGGATTTAACCATCCAATTACTCTTAATTATACTATATGCCCTCCAAATGTTCTGGTATCTCAAACCTACTACTCCTAATACATCACACCCAATTAAATTTATAGCCCTTTGAGAGTCTACTGTGCATTTTAATCCATACTGCATGTTAAAAAAAACCCTTAAAATGCAATTTTAAAGTCACTAGAATCATATATTATTTTTTGCAGATGTGGATTTGAACCAAGTACCTGAAATAACCTTACTCAATTGTAAAATAGAATGCCTCTACTTTATAAAATCTCAGGAACACTAAATACCTCAGCTTAAGTTCTGAAAACATAACTCCTCTTTACCCGAACTGTTAAAAAACACAGAAGAAAACCTTAACACAGGTAATTTCTGAACAGTTATTTTTGTTGGTGAATACTGCCTCTATCACACAGCTAGATCTTTTCTACCTCCCCAGCCCCGTATTACACTATGTATTAAAGGAGTAAAAGGTCCATGTGAAGCTTTCCCCTCACAAAGAGTGCTAAATGCCTTTGTCCCTTGAAAATTTTATTCCAATTTGCAATATTCCCCACCCCATTAGTGTCTATATGCAGATAAAAGCAAACATATCTTATAAACTAAGGCAAGTCCTGAAAGAAATCACACAGAAATAGATGAAGCTAATGATATATCTTTATCTTCCAAGTTCCAGACAGTGAATAATTTCCAGCTTCACAAAAAACCCTTTCCATAATGGAACACAGTCACACAGACTGTGGCTCCATAAGCAGTCGCAGCTTCTGCGCCCAAGGAGCTCTTGGCAGTTGTAAGCTCAGAGAAAATTTCATCTCTCTCCTGCCAAACCAGCTCATTCCTCCCATGAGACCATTCACAACACCGGTCCAAAAACTTGCCAACACATTCCACAGCCTCACTTGACTCCATGTTGTAAACAATAAATCCAGTGCAGCACAAGGTGGCACCTCCCAGTGACTTCTTGCTACAAGGCCACCCTTCTGCCAGCCAAGCCTGAGCAACATAACAGCCTTTTAAGAGACTTATACTGGGGGTTAACAATGAAAATTGAGTCCTGCTGGCCTGTAGTGACTGCACAACTGTCCCAAGTCTCAAAATATTAATTTTATGTAATAAGGAAATACAACCTTTAGTAACCACCAGTAAGAAGATAAATTAGGATCAACTTGACACAGCCACAGTCCCTACTGAAAAGGTAACTGCCATCAGCCTTATCCAAACTGGATAAAAGTACTAATTATTCTTTTCAAATTGCAATAAAAAAACAGGTTAGAGCTGTTTCCACAGACCTGCCGCAGAGGTGTCCCACACACAACTTTGGGCAGGGAAAAAATGTCAGGCAATAAACATTGGCCATTTTTGTAAGGGATGTAGAAAGTTTACTGTAAAAAAGACTTTAGTGCCAAGCAGATGATGGAATAAAGCATCTGTCTGTTCTGTTCTACAGCAAACGTGACCAGAGCACACTTCACTTGGCTCAAAGGAAAACACACCATACAAAAGGTTTTCCAGCTTGCTGTCCACTTCCAACTTGCATTTACAAATGTCACAGTTGGAACAAGTCCTGGCAACGAGAGCAACACTGCTAAAAGACTAATCGGTGCTGGAAAACTGCCCAAATTCAAGACGCAAGAGCCTGAGGCAGGGCTACTTATCTGTTATCTCTGCCATGCAACTCCCTCTTTAAAATGGATACCCTTGAAACCGGGCAGCACCGGCACGTTCTGAAGGCAGAGGTGCCATCTAGTGGGACTGGGCTGGCAGCCTCACATGGGAGCCACAAAACGACATCAGATTTACCCAAACGGACAGGTATAAACCCTCAGAACAGTGGAATTTATAAACATCTCCAGAACACATTACAAATACATCAGTTTGTGAACAGCCTGCAAACAGCCACCCCTCCAACTTTAGGTTTCTTCAGCTCCTGCAACTATTTTTAGTTCAAAGTTTAATACACAACTAGAATTTACACAGTAGGTGTTAAAAATAACACCCACAAAAGGAAATGATCCCTTCAACAGCAAGGGTGTCACACTAAAATGTCATTCAGTAAGGGTGGGATACCAGGGAAATGTGTAATTCGAAGAAAAAAACAGACCTGGAGGCCAAACCTAAACCACATTAGATTCAGACAATATAATAGCAGTAAGTGGAAAGCAGGAAGAGATGTTTTTGAACCAAGTTATACTGTGGCTGGAAACACGCACTGCAGATCTTGCCACCATTGAAAAGCTGATAAAGTAGGTTAAAGGACAATCTGACACTGCCCAAGTATTTAAACACGCTACTGATTTTAGCAACAGGGCTTCAGAAAGGCATTTCCAAGTTTTGATATGGGCCACACGTTAACAATACCTATTACGCAAAGAATCACAGTTCAGAATTCATCGCTGTGATTATACACAATAGTGGTGAATTGGACAACAGTCATCAAAAGGTCTCACTTCTATTAGATTTTGTTAACTATCAGAGAACTAGGACTGACTGTGATCCATAAAAATAACTGAAGCTGTGAGGTTGTCACAGCAGGAACCCAGTTATCTGATGTGGATGACAGAAAGAACACACCAAGCTCCAGAACCACGTCCTTGATCTGCTTTACAACCATGCCAGAAACACCCCTCAGGAAAAGCCAGCAAAATTAGGTTTAATAAGCTATCAACACTGGAAACAGTGCTTGAGAATGTATCAATTTAAAAATACCACAGCAGCCTTAAAAAAACCCTGTCATTAGTAAAGGAAAGAAAAGCCATATTTAGGCTCAAGTAACTAACAGGCACAGAACAAATCAATCAATCTCAAAGAAGCTTGCAGGGATGGGAAAGCACCCTTCTCCTCTCCATTTCTACCGAACAGCTCTGATCAGTTGGACAAGGACAGGTGGTGGGAGGAGATGCCATTTGGGAGGTAAGGCAAAAAAAACCCCCAAACATTTAGACTTCTAGATATAAAAGCTACGTACTCCATGGAGAAACCAACCTCAATAAATTGTAAACTGGTCAAAGCTAATTCTGGAAGCTGAAAATCAGACAGGTTCTGGAGAAGGGCCTTGAGGGGAAGCACGTGAGGAGCAGCTGAGGGCACTTGGTGTGTTCAGCTGGAGAAGAGGAGACTGAGGGGAGACAGAGGAACAGACACTGATCTCTGCTCTGTGGGGACCAACGACATGATCCACAGAATGGCCTGGACTTGTGTGAGGGCAGGTTTAGGTTGGATATTAGAAACAGGCTCTTCCCCCAGGGGGCGGTCAGGCACTGAACAGGCTCCCCAGAGAAGTGGTCACAGCACCAAGGCTGACAGAGCTGAAGAAGCATTTGGATGATACTTTCAGGCACATGTTGTGACTCTTGAGGAGGGTCCTGTGCAGGGTTAAGGGCTGGACTCAACGATCCTTGTGTGTCCATCCCAACTCAACATATTCTGTGACTCTGTGAAACATGGATCATGGCACAGAATTGTAATTGATTGATTTGATTTTCCTTTTTTGTTAACTTCTCCTAATTTTCTCATAAAAGAACCCAGCATTTTGATTTGCTGGAATACATCTGACTCATCCTATGGGCTTACTCAGAGGCAAAGGCCACATGTTTTTTCCTGCATACCGCTTCCTTAAAACCAGTGAATATGAGCCAAATAGCAACACAGGTAACACCCACACCCACCTGCAGCACAGGACAGGTTCAGAATTAGTCTTGGAGCTAATACAAAGCTAAGCATGATGCCTGTTTGGTGAAAAGAAGGCTTTGCTGGCAGGCCTAACCCAGTGCCTTGTTGGAAAGCCAGGAGGTAATGGAGAAACAGCCCTTGGACTTCAGAGCAACTCGTATGAACACACATAAAGGTCCAGCTTCAGAAAGGTCTTCACTTGCCTTGATAATGTTGAAGCAGCCTGTTCATCCTAACGTCCCACAGCTTCACGGTGCTGTCCGTACCAGCTGCAGCGATGCATGTACCACTGGGATGAAAATCCACGTGATTCACAAACCTGCAAATGGCAATGAAACCCAACTTTATATTCAACTCTTCCTCAAATCGTAAAAGCCTTTTCAAGAAGGGAAGCTACATTATGACTCACTGAACATTTAGGAGATGACCTGAAAATTTATACTGCTGAATTTCACTTAAGACCTTGCGTCTGACCCCAAGCAGAATGCAAGACCCTTTCTAAGCACACCATCTCAACAGTTGGCATTACAGGTGTAGGAGCTGTAGACACAAGTCTCCCAAAATCTGATGAATCCAACTGTCACAAAAACATTTTCAAGTGTTCATTTAATGTTTGCATAATACATGTCTTCTATTAAATGAACATTATTTCCAGAGCAACGTGTACAAGACCGAACAGATATTTTTCTCCTATTAACTAATTTTAAGACAGAACTTATTGAATTTGTCCTGACATCATATATTGCCAGTTGGAAGGTAGCAAGGCTGGGGCCAAATTTCTTTCTGAATCTGAATGCAATCAATTTTCATTCTGAGCATGTAAGTACAATAAAACCTTCAGTTAAGGGCATATTGTAACTGCTCACTCAATACACACAACAAATTGGATAAAATTAAATATCCTTTGAGTATTCTCACAATAAATGCTGAAGAAGTTGAAATATCTCAATAGGTTGTTTGGAAAAACCATATTCTTGAGCACTGGAAAAAATAATGTCTGAATTTGTCTTAATATCATTGTATATTACGTGGCAAGAACGTAACTATGCACCTAAAAAAAAAAAAAGTCAATGTAGCAAGGAACTAGGAAGTTTCTCAGTTCTCTAAGGACTTGTTTTATGTTTCTGGACAAATGAACTTTTGCTGTGGCTCAGCGTTCCAAATTCAACAGCTGTTTTTCTGAATACAAAGTAGTTTTTTTAATAACCATGTGGTTTAAAAAGTTGAGGATGAAACAAAGTATCCAAGGAGTAGACTTTTTCACTTTTATTTTATGTCATCAGACTGAAATAAAAGATCTTAACATAGCCAGAAGAAGAAATAAAGTAGTCAAAGCTTGATGTGCTGGACAGTTATTGAAATATAGCCCTCCCAGTTACAACTTGGAGCAGTCACAAAGCAGTCCATCAATTCTGGAAGCTCTGTTTGCACCTTGCTCCACACTGACTGCTTTTGTAACAGGTGCTTTTTTAGGCAGTTTTAGGATTGCCAGGACCAGGACCTGTGAACCTCACAAACCAGGTGTACCTTCACCAGGCACCCCCATTCCAGGTTCTTACCCCTCATGCTCACAGAAGGAGTGTATACATTCTCTGCTGGTCTTATCCCACAGTTTGACAGTTTTATCATCACTGGATGACACTATCAATCGTCCATCAGGAGAGAATCTAAAATGAGAGTAATGAAAGCAATAGAAATTAAGAAATGCCTCCAAGTGAAAGCTGTACAGGGACTTGGCCAGCTGTCAAGGGATGCTGGTACACACACCTCGTTCTTTAAGAAGTCACACTGGCATCAGTGAGACTAAAAATCCAATTACTAAGTAGAGGGAAAAGAAAGCAAGCTGTAAGTCCCCAAACTATCCCTAATTCCTCAAGCACATAAAATAACACTCAGGAATGTCTTGAGTCTGACCTAAGACCTCCTGTTCTTCTTGCTTCAATTTAAGCGTATCACAGGTTGTTTCTCTACCTTGATTCAAAATAATTCCTGCCTTTCCCACAAAAGTTCAGAGCAACACAATTACTCTAAAGACAACAGTTGCAGCTGAACTTGCATCATTCCAGTGCCTTAGAGGAATATATTAAGCTCCCATCTCAAAATCTCATATACGTGACAAATCAAGATCTCTCTTCAAAGGCACACATGTCACAGGATCAAGACTTGAGTGCTTAACTAGAAACATCATCAGGCATACTGGAAACACATCCTTTCTGCTCTTCCATGGGCATCTACCAAGCTACCAGCCACTGCCACCACCACATTCCAGAACTGTAATGAACTTTTCACCTATAGAGAAATTGTGGCTTAATCCCAGACACATATATACATAAAAAACTCCTCAAAATCAAATTCAAGACAGTTACCAGGAAATAACATTGTTATTACTATATACTTACAGCCTTTTGGGAAGAGTACAGGTGACCATTTTAACTAGAGACTGAGGTAACTAAGGTGAAATAAAAGTAGAAATCTCTTGTTTTGTTGCTGTTAGCAACTTCAAAACAGAAGCCTTTTACCAGGTAAAAGCAAACCACAGAACAAATCACAAAGCAGGAAAAACTCTGCTTCACAAAGATCACTGGAGAAACACACAGCAGGTGCAGACTGTTGTCTAAAGGGATCTCTCTGCAGGTCAACAATATATTTCAGTCACTAGACACACCTGAACCATCCCAAATAGAATTGCGTTACACCAGACCATGACACTCACTCTCCACTTTGAGGGATAAATCCCCATCTCCACTTACCACAGGGCTGTACTCACCTGGCACAGCGAACCCAGTTGATGTGCTGACTCAGTGAGAAGAGAAACTTCTGCCTGTGAACTGTCCACACTTTGACTGTTTTGTCATCAGAAGCTGTAACTAAGGACTGGCCATCACTGGAGAAATGAACGCTTCGTACAGTTCCCGTGTGGGCCTTGAACACAGTTGAGTCTCCTTTGCTACACAAAAGGGAAGAGCACTGGAAAATCGCACAACTGGGCAGCAAAGGCATTATATTCCTGAAAACACAAAGCAGCTGTACACCAAGCAGTGCTGTTAGCCACCACTTCCACGGGAACTACATGTGATTACACTAGGAAAAAACCACTGATCAGCCCCAGATTTGCTTGTGCTTCATGAGCTATACAGAATAAACAGTTAAAAACTGTGGCTCCAGTTCAACACTGAAGCCCAATCCAACAGGAAACAACTCATGTTTCCAATAAAGGGGCAAAAATGCTACTGCAACCATTTAAAACAACACTTATGGAACTATCAATATAAAAGGAGACACTGAGGTTCTGTAGTGTTGCCTGGTCCTCTGCTGCAGGCAGGTGAGGAGGGAGGTGTTTTCACAGTTCATCTGGACAGACCCAAGCAGGTAAGGACTTCCCAACTGTTCCTGTAAATGGCCCAAGCTCCAGCTGGACAATTCCAAAGCAGCATCACACAAGAAATAACACAACTAAATGCAGCACAGCTGATGCTGTAAAACTGTGAACAAATTGCTATTAACTCAGCCAGGCAAGAAAAGACACAAGGTACTGTTATTCTTCTTTACGTATAATTTCTAGGTAAATGCAAGAGGAATTCTTCTGGCAAATAAATGCAAGGCATATTTAGAGATATAAAGTGCAACATATTTAGAGATCCAACATGGAACTCTTGGTCTACCAGTAGTTCCATATTCACAGACTGAAAAGCAGAGAAAAACAAGATGGTTCACTCCCTTCTCCATTAGGCTTTAACAGGCTTTATGCTGAAGCTGAGGACTACCAAAAGAACAAAGGCTAAAAAGTCAAAATACTACCCTACCTTCCAGCAATATTCCCTCCCTCCTCAGAAAAAGGTCAGAGCTGCCTAGTTTTATTCAATCCTTAGTCTGCCACAAGGCAAGCAGGTATAAAGGTTACCTCTCAGGAAAGTTTTGTTTCTGTCCAAAACCACAGAACATCCACAATTCTGATAAAAACTTATGCAGAAACATGAAATAACAAAATTTTGTCATCACAGCTCATAAAACCAAATCCCAAAGACAGAAATCCACACACCACAACAGCATTAACTCGTCCAGTAACATACAGTCCTCATAATAAGGGACGGCAAATTTTGAAATTATTTGAAAAAAGTCCTACCCCACAGACTACAGGGAAGGTTCTCTCTCTCTTTTTAATAACAGTGCAAAAAATTCGAAGGTCTCAAACCCAATTCAACATCAACACTTTTTTGTTATATTTAGAGAAGGTAAACTGACAAAGAATGTTAAATAAACACAGATTACAGGTGCCATGCACCAAGATAGCAACAATAACTCTCTTTCCATAGGGGCCCGTATCTGATATGGATTGACAGCCAAAGGTGCAGTTTAGACCTCAGAGCTCACATGCCTAAGCAACAAAGACACAACCACCCAACACAGTTTTCTCATCACATCTCAAATGTATACATTATCTTAAAATGTATACATTATCTTCTGAGAGCTCTAACAAGCTTGCGCTGTAATTTAAGCATTCTGTGATATCAGCACAGCTCTGACACTCTCCTTCTTTGTAGGAGATTGATGAGCACAAGGTTAAATTTTAATCCTAATCCACCTTGTGCCTTTTAATAACATATCTGCTAACACATCATTGTGATCATTCCTTATAGAAAAGTTTAATTAAAATAAATTTAAAAAAATTACAGTGAAACAGAACTAAAATTTGGAGATTGTAATTTCAATTCAGATATTTAAAAGCACTTCTATGATTAGTTTTAAAAAGTCACTTTCAGAACCCATTAGTTCCATGGCATGGTTTGATAAATCAAATCAAGTTTCCAATGTGTTATCACAATGATAAGAACTCATAAAAAATAAACAGTGCTTTCCCAAGTCCCTGAAGCAACCGTTTTATTTTCAAGTTTGGGTATATATTTTATGTGGCTTTATTAGTTTTGGGTTCTGTTGGGGTGTTTTGGCTTGTTTGTGTTTTAAATCCCTTTTATTTGCCACGACAATCATCGGGTTTCCTGATTTTCATTCTGCTTCTGGACAGAATCCTTCAGTCTTCTGATGGTTGCAATTTACAAGCTCACAAGCAAAAGAATCTCCAAATATATCCCTGTCCATTCAGAAAAACAATCCCACTGTTGGTGTGGGAACAAAGAGACCAGAGGAAACACTGGCAGGTGCTTTTCTGCATCTTGGCCACAAAATGCTTCTCATTACTTGCAGCAAGATTAATTCTTCAAGCACAACTCTTTCAGTAAGTGTAAGTAAGAAAAATCCAACAGCTCACCACTGATGAGTTACATTCGTGGCTTGTTACATTAGCATAAGAAGTTACTATAGATTTTAACCTTTGTAAAAGATTTTGGTTTTGTTTTCCATTCAATTTCAGGACCAAATTATCTCTCCTCAGTCAGAGGTGTCACATTAAGTGGTTCTCCTTTCCCCTAAACAGATCCCAGTCCCACAGATAGAGAATCGCTACCAAGAAGCAAGGAGAAATCTCAAGCCATAGTTAAAACACAGAGAGAAGGGAATAGGCACTCACAGACTAGGGATCCATAAACGGACTGTTTTGTCTCTGGAGCCTGAAGCCACCAGGTGACCAGAAGGTGAAAACTGGACACACATCACTGCATCTTTGTGGCCCATGAAGCGATAGGCTCTCATCTGAGGTTTCATGCTCCAGATCATCAGGCACGAATCCATCGAGCCACTTGCTGAAATAAAAAATGAAAAACAAAACCAGACTTGTATTAGTTCTCCTCCAATTACACTAAACCTACACTTCACCCTCAGTTCACCACCCTGCGTCCAGCAGCCTCAAAGACAGTATCCTTGAAGCTTCACCAGTGTATTTCACATTGTATATTTCATTAGTAATTCAAACAACACAAGGCCAGCCACTCATTGCCTTGGACTGACAGTTTACTTCCAAGAGTCAGGGCATGCAACAGCTGCAGAGGCAGAGGCCACACAGGTTTGTAAAGCTTTTTCCAAGTAAATACACACTCAAGGAACACACAGAAGGCCTGTGAATGAAGGTTATCTCATCACTTTTTCACTGGGAAGCAGAGGCAGGTGCCAGCTGCAGCAGGTTAAATATCAAGTAACACCCTACAGATTACACAGAGAGCATCGAGTTGGTGACTTAAAGGCAACCTGGCACCATCCCCCTCCAGCATCTCTCCCTTCTGAAAACATTGATCAAAGCCAGCTCAGCAGTTCTTAACAATACATGGGAAACACAAGCTTGCAAGGTGACTAGAGCAGTGTTCAGTTTTCTGGAAAGGCCAGCAGGACCTTTTGCTGTTGCAGAGGTCTGTACCTTCGCTCCTCCCTCCACCCAACTAAAGCAGAGAAGCTCTTTCTTTACCATCTGATGATTAAAACATAGATAATTTACCCAATTGTTTCTTATTGAGACTGAAGTCCACGCTAGTAACAGCATCTCTGTGGCCTTTGAAGTGTCTCTCCAGGGACGGATCTTCCTAGAAGACAATAACGTGCAGATACTACAGATAAAGAACCATTTTTGCACAATGAAAACTTTTCTACAACAGCAGAACCAAGCCACATATTCACGTCACAAAAGCCAGGAAGAGACAAGAACGCTGCACAGCACAAAACACAAATTTGACAAGTATCACAAACTTTAAAGAAGGCAAATTATCCAAGCTGTTATTTGCTTGGATCTTAAGTGACTTTGAAGTAATCCCTCATGCATTTTTACAACACACTGGTGGTACAAAGACCCCCAAAACTGACCAGGGAAGAGATAAGCCACATCCATGATCACCTGAGCAGGCAGTCAAGCTCAGCTTTGCTCTGACAACTGCTCACCCCAGCTCAGGTGTAGCCAAGAGGCCACTATTTGCACAGAAGAGGCAAATTTGCAAGATTTAACACACCTGTTGAAACTGGCAGGAGGAGTCAGAACTGCAGCAAAACAGACTGACCCACCACCCATCCCCAACACCTGGGGAACAACACCTGGATGCAAAGGCCAAACAAAGCCTGAGGTCAGGCAGAAAAACAAACAAAACCCCGACAGAATCGTTACAAGAAGTTTTAACACTTGAAACAGCCCGGACATCAGGACAGGCTGGTCAGCCTTCAACCCCCGCTCTTACACACACAGCCTCTGACCCCCTGGCAATCCTCACACAGCCTTCTCCCCCTCTGGACTTGACCACAGCCCCATCCTGCTCCAACCAGCACCCAGCTCCAGAGCAGGGCTGACCTTCCCCCACAGCACCCAGCACTAGCACTCCCGGGCTCCAGAACCCCTCTAAGAGCCCAGAGATGCCCCTCAGCACAGGCACGGCTCAGTCCGAGCTGCCCCAGCAGCCCCCTGGGCAGGACTAAGCCCCCCCAGACCCCTTCTTGCAGTCCCGACCAGCCCCACAGGCTCCCCCTCACAGCACTACACCTCCCCTCACCGCAGCACTGCCTCCCACCGCCAGCGCGGCCCCACAGCCCGCTCACAGCCCCCGGGCTTGCCTTCCCCCCGCACCCTCACAACCCTGCCGGGCTCCCACATAACGACCCAAGGTCCGCCCCCCAACCAAACCCAGCGACCCTTCCCCTCACCGCCAGACCCCCAACAACACTCCGCTCAGCCTCAAAATCCCCCCGGCAGCAGCCGCGGCCCAGCCGGCGCTCACCAGGCAGACGGCAGCCATGGCGCCTCCGCCGCCATTCGCTTCCCGCGCCGCGCGCGCCGCACACCAACGGCCCTGCCCGGCGCGGACCGCCCCGGCATCGGGGACCGCCCCCCGGGACCGCCCCGCCCTCCGGCACCGCCCCGGCGGCCGAGGGGCGAGCAGAGGGTGTCGGCTCCTCATGGCGGGGAAACGAGTGGAAACCGCTCCCTCAGGGCTCAGGACACAGCCGCTCCCTCAGGGCTCAGCCGGTCCCTCGGGGCTCAGGGCACAGCGGGTCCCTCAGGGCACAGCGGGTCCCCGCATGGTGCCCGCGGCATCAGGGAGAGCTCCCCTCCTACAGTTCTTCAGCCATCCAGGAGAGGGAGCAGGAAGGGAGCTCATACATGCCTACAATTCCCAGAACCAGCCTAAAGGAAAAGGCTTTAGGAGTGAGGAAAGCTGGCAAGCTGGATCCGGCCAGAATCCCATCAGCAGCTTTCTTGGCATCTACAAAGTTTCTCTGACCACATACCTTGGTTCTAGTGCCTTAAACGATTGCAAGATCTTAAAAACTGTTACAGGAACACAGCTCAAGCCCACTTTTAAAGTACCTTTGGTACAGGTGGCCCCAGCGCTGCAGATTTTACTGACCAAGGGGAGGCGGCTGCTTTCAGTCCCTGAACTTTCCTTGCTGGTGCCTGCAGGGCTGAGAGGAGTTCAGGCTTTGCTGAACTCACAATTGCATCAACCCCAAACCCAAAGTGCAAAGAAAGTGGTACTAGGGGAATGCCAGCTGTGTTCACAGGAGTGAAGCCGAGACCTTCGGGACATGGAATTCCTCACTGTGGGGCACGTGCTACACCCAGCAGGGCCATTGCCACACAGACGCCAGCGCTGGGGCAGGTAACGCTGCCCGGTCCAGCACCACCCACCTACCAAACCAAATCAGTGTTACCAGTGCGGGGCAGAATGCTTGTTTCCATCTCTCTCCCTTAGGCTGCTTTCCAATCAACGCTGATCACTGGGCTGGATCCTGTTTGGCCTTGACTTTGAAGCCTATAATCTCATGGAAAAAATCTTTGTTCCAAAGCGTCCCAAGTCTGGGTCCTCACCCTGCAGATCAGAGGAGAGCATCAGGCTGGCCCTGATGAAAGGTATCAAATTTCCACACAAGGTGTTACATGGGAAGAGCTAAAAGGATGGACACTCAGGCATGCCAAGAGCAGAGTGGGCAGAGGGACATCGACCTTCCTAGAGAAACTGCTGCTGACAGCACTGAGTTTGCTCCACGCACGCAAGCACAAAACTGTCTGGTCCTTATTCTAAAGCTCTAGACTCCTGGGGGCTTGCACCTCCTGAAGACCCAGGGTGGCTGTCTGCTCTCCTTCCCACACACCATTCCTGCATGCTGTGGAGAGGAATGGCAGATGAACGTGACCAGGGCAGACCACAGAACAACCCTAAACATCTGTTACATTTGCTGCCTTTTATGTGCTGAAGGGAAAGATTTGCAAAACATCAGAGCAGCCTGGTTCCAATCAGCATTAACTCTGTGGCACCCACCTGACCATCTTCCCCACAGCACTTTCCCCTCTATGAACAGGCTGTAGTTACCAAAGCCTGTTAGGAATGAGGGAGTTCTTTGAGGGAAGAGCAGTTCTTTGTATTTGCAAGCCAGTTTGAGGCAGGCAGAACCAGAGAGTGAGCGTGGCCCACTGCCCATCACCTCAACCAGTCGCTTCCTTGCACAGATCATTTGCCCTTCCAACATCTCCCCCCAAGGGTGAGAAGGAGGCATCTGGCTGCCCTTCTGGTCAGTGCCAACTTGAGCTCAGCCTCTGCTGCACCTTTTGGTGCTACCATGACATTTCCACATGCATGTACTGGGACATCTGTATTCCTAAGGCCACTAAAGGACAAGTGGGAACATTAAAGCCACAGAACTACGTAAGAACAGTGTTTTCGATTGTTCAGATAGAACAGGATAACATGAAAAGGTTTATTCTTCAAACTGTTTTCTACCAACTATATTAGGCTCTATCTAAAACTAATCATATTAGACTTTGTACTGGCTCTGGAATCGTGGGAGCAGCTGCCTCAGGGCATGAATGGGCTTTAGGAGACACCTGCGTGTTCCCACAGACTGACCCCCTGGGCTTCTGATGGGGCCTTTCATCCAGCTCTGCTGCACCAGGGGCTCTCCGTTTGAGGGCACCTCTCCTCACACACGTCTCCAGCAGCCCGGGATGTGCTCGGTTGAAGCAGGGGTTGTAGTAGTAGAGCACCTAAAACAGGCAAAGGAGAAGGGTTAGTTGCCACCATCCCAAGAGTGGAGAACCCCAAGCTGTGAGAACTAGGGCTCTGAATGGCAGAAGAGGAGCATGGATAAGGAGAAGGACTCTGAGGGCTGTATGGAACCTAAAGCTCAGGCTAAAGCATTAAGTGACAGCTGTGTTCTGTCATTGCCACCCCTGGGTTTTTCCCCTCTGAGAGCAGAGCAGTGTAGGATTTTCAAAAGCAGAACTGCTTTCAAAAGCCAAATACCACTGTTCTCCAGCAGCTCCACTGCAGGTATGGGCATCAGGTAATCCTGTGATCCTCAGATGCATCTGCTCAGCATTTGGCAGGTGCCACAGGAAGGTTTCAGGTTTGTAACAGCAAAATATGGAGCAAAGACATCCAGAGAAATCAGGTTTTGCTGAGTCTGTCTTTCCCTTAAATGGGTTCAAACTCAGCAGATCTCACCAAATCATATCTTACCTGCATTTCTAATAGTCACAATGACTAACTCAGACCTGCCTCAGCATGGCCTGAGAAGGAAATGAAAACCAGACCCCTTGCTCCCACCTTCATGGTGAGACCTTACTTGCAGTGAAGGTCCCTCTCTCCCCCAAGACTATCACAAGCACTGGCTGATGTGCAGAGCAACTGCTGTACCTGGCTGTGAGCAGAAGCTGCTGCTTCCTCTGCCAGGAATTCGGGCAGGGAGGGAGATCTCTGGGCATCCCGCTGCACTTTGGTGAAGCCGTAGAGGTTCAGCTGGCGAATAATACTCTTGATGCTCTGCGTGTGAAAAACCTGCTGAGGTCCTTCCCTGTCCAGCACCTCCTCTTTGAAGAGTTCTTTATTGATTGCAACATATTTTCCACTCTCACTCCACCAAATAGACTGAAACTGGTCACTCTCCAGCATTTTCCAAAGCTTCTGTGGAAAGCAAAGGGGCAAGAATTGATTGTCTTTGCCCATGCTCTTCCTGGAAGCAGCAAGGCCTCTTTTGGCCTTGTGTCTGTCCCTGCCAGGTCGGACATCCCGCTGCTCCTCCATTGCTTGCAGGGAAGTGGCACAGGGCACAACTTCCCGTTGCCCTGGAAGACCAGGCAAAGCTGTGTCAGCCCAGTGCATCTGGAGTAGAAAGGCGTGGTGTTTCTGGGGGAATTGGTTGCCTTTTCTTTTGCTACAGGTGGACTGAAGCTTCCCTCATTGGCCTTTGCCCTGCACAGCCATACCTCGTTGCACTGGTCAGCAGGCAAAGGCCAGCTGATGCCAACTCCCTGCGGGTTCCAGTGGGGTGTTCTGACGTGCCACTGTGGTGCTCGAGCGGGGACATTGCAGGAGACACCTCAGTGATGGCTGGCAGTGGTGCCCTGGCACAGGGGAGCAGCCCGAGGAGAAACTGCTGAAGGGCACTTGTTGCTTCTCCCTCCCAGAGGCACCAGCGGTGGGACTGCAGGGCCCAGCAGCCCACAGAGCTGAGCAGTGGGCAAGGAGAGGCTGCGTCCAGCAGTGGGTGCCCAGCAGGGATGGCTGCAACCTTGGGCATCCCAGTGCCCTTTTTGGGAAGTTTTCCAGCTGGGCCCTTCTGACACCTGCAGAAATGTCCTTGTGGATATCAGGGAGAGGGACCAGCCCAGGGGACTGCACTGGACTGCACACAGGGAGGGTGGGAAAACCCAGCCTTGGTGCCAAAAGTGGCAGCTGTAGTGCAGGAGGTACAGCTTGGTGCAGCTGGAGCCTGGATAATGGGTGGTGGTGACAGAGATGGGGCAGCCCAGAGGTTCTCCAGCAGGGTTGGGAAGCGGGACAGCAGCTACATCTCAGGGTGTATGGGGTCTGTGCACGCAGGGATGTGCATTAGCAATTAAGTGCTTTACCTTGGCAAGTTTGGACTATCTGTGAGCAGACACCTGCATGTCCTGTGGTGGAGCTGGTGTGAAGCCCTCCTTCTTCACGCTAGCAGCAGTTGCCTGTGCAGGATGAAAGTCTTGGCAGCTTCCTGAGGGGCAGCTTTCCTCCAGCTCCTCATCCAGGTGAGATGCAGCTGGGACTCTGCTTTTGTGACCCACTCTTGGATTGAACCTTTCCAGCACCTGGAATGGTCCATCTAAAAGTTGTGGCTATAAAAGATTCCTAGAAGCTAAGAAGTGCAAAGGAGGAGAGCTGGTTCAAACCTGAAAAACACAAATACATGAGAACCAAGACTCTTAGTTTGGAATAAAAGCCAAACTTGGGTATTGAAAAGGACTCCAAGGGGCATATGAAACCTCAAGCTTAGGCTGACTCAAATGTTACAATATGGTTAAGTGATAACCAGCCCTGGGTTTTCACCTGAAAATACCCTGAGAAAGCACTGAAAGTGAGGATAGTTATGGTTGAAGTTTATTTTATTATGAACATCAGTCTCTCCTAACAGTTCACGTGCAGAGGAATGGATGTACCTTCGTAGGAGCTGGAGGAGCTGCTTCTTCTGCTGGAAATTCATCCCCAGAGCTGGACAAACTGCACATATCTGGTAGTTTGCACAGCCCTTAGAGGTCAAGTTGATGAGGAAAACTTGTCATGCTCTCCATTTCCAAAGCTCTCCCAAGCCCTTTTCTCACCAGCACTTCCTCCTTGAAGGGTGCCACTCATGACTTGGCAGATGGGAGCAGCATGAGGAGAAATTCTTCCTGCTTTTCCCTTCCAGCTGGGCCCCTGTGACACCTGCAGAAACAGCCTCCACAGTTTTTGTGATTCACTTGTCCAACATATTACAAGCTCCCTGGTAACAGCCTTTCGATGTGGCCATGAATGCCTCTGCCAAGCAAGGGGAAAGCCTTTCCCTTGTTGAAACACATTGCAGCCAGTCATTGTGTGGATTAAACCCTCCTCGTGCCAGCAGGATCAGTGCCTTGGTACCCAGTGCCCGAGCTCCTGCTTGCCCCTCTTCTACAGCCCAGCGTGAGGCAGTTTGGCTGCAGCACTGCGGGATCTCTGTAACAGGGGAGGTTGTTTCTGAGGTCACAGAGGCCCAGCAGGCAGCTGAGAGCCCAGAACCACCCCTGAGCTCACCTTGTTAGCAGTGCCAGGTTGCTGTTCTCTAACAAGCTGTTCTAAGCACTGGCTAAGTTTGGAGTCAGTGCTACAAGCAGGCTTGCCATGTTCGTGCCTGTCCTGCTTACAGGGGCCTATCACTGTGTGGGTGCAACCAAAACTGTGTATTCTACACCCTCTATGTCATTTCTGATTAACTTGCATGTCCAGTGATTTTAATCTTACTCTTGTAAGCATGTGCAGACCCTGATCCTGAATGTGCTGCAGCACAGAGAGTGGTTCCTGAGAGCCCAGCCATCAAAAAGTTACGTGCTGTATAAAAATAAGTCACATATTCTCTTTACAAGCTTTTAACGGTGACATGAATGTGTATTATGCTACATAGTTATGTAAATTCCCAACATACATGAGGAACAAAGCATTTCCTAATTTAACACCATGAGAGAGGACAGTGGGATCCAGACTATTCCCAGCAATTTCAAGAAATGACAGGAGCTTTCTTGTCTCCACATGAGGTGTTTCTTCAGTCTACTTTTCACAACTGGGACTGTCACCCTTAATTATTGTCTTTACATAAGGCATAGAGATTTGGCATAAATTTAGACGCAATGAGCTTGCTTTTTTTTTGTTGTTGTTGACTTCTCCTATATATCTACCCCACCATTCACTGTGCTCTGGCACCTCTGCACCTGGTGCTGCTTTCATGTGGAAGTCCACAACTCCAGTCTTGTTCAGTTATTCCGACAGTTTTGGTTATTTCTCTGTGGCTTTTCTTTCTGCAGCTTTGCTTCCTCCCTCTCTGTGGCAAGCCTGTACCAAAAAGTACATCAGACATGAAAAAAGTACTGTGCTAAAGTCCATGTGCTAAATTAGAGCTGGCAGGGACCCCCTCCCCCAGAACATCAGCGGCTCAAGGAATTAACATCTCGGCATTCCCTTTAAGGGAATAACGGTATAAATCATGTTCCTGAAACAAAGGTTTAACCCCTCTTCTCATCAGTGTTGAGCGGGCATCCTTTATTGGCAGCGCTGGGGTGCACCGGGGATAAATCCGTCCCTAAGTGCTCCGAGGAAATCACTAAAGCGAAACCCCTGTATTGTCAAACGTCATTACACATTCCTATCTAACCCTGACCCTAACCCCGCCTTTCCACGCCCCTCGCTAGGCGGGGTGGCTGCAACTATTGCACGGTCTTTGCTGCCGCCTAGTGGCCTTTTGTTACAATTACAGCCTCTTAGACAAACACGGCTTTTGGGTTTGGTCCCTACATTAACCTCTTGTTTTGGATGGCTTGTTTCACAGCTTTTAATGCCGATCGGTGTCCTGCCAGTTTGAAGAGATATCTTATCTATTTTCAATAGTTATGTTCCTTTTCCAGTTCTGGTTACCTAAAATAGTCTCAGCAAGTTAAGCAAAAATGTCACACTCATAACTAGCCTAAAATAATTCTACATTTATTCTTTAATAACTATTTTCTATTTAAGTGTTAGTACGAATGATTTTTTTAAGATTTACATTTTTTCATTAAAATCCAGACTTAATTTGGAATGTGCACGATTTAGAAGACAATGTGTAACAGCTCCCTTTCAGTTGTCCAGTGTCCAAGTCTTGAAACTGGTTCTTCAGGCAAGTTTCTCAGGTAAACTAAAGAGACCTTTTGATCAAGCAGACAGTGACTACGCCTCTTGTTGGAGAGGGTGTTTGTCTCCCTTTGTGGCTAAAAATTTGAAGGAAAGTAAGGAAGAGAAAAAAGGGGAACACGGAACCCTTTAGGCCATTTACTCTGTCCTGATGGAGAACCAAATGCCACAGCTTTAGATGGAGCTGATGAATGGGGAGGGAATGAGACGGTGGGTCAGACCATGTGGGGAACTCCAACTGCTGAGTTAGAACAACTGAAAAGGGATATTCAAAACTCGTCAAATATAACCCCCAGTTATATTTGAAATGCTGATGTTTCCTTTGCAAGAGGTGCCCGTGCACGGAGCACCAGAGGGAATTAGGATTTGTCCATGTACCCCTAACAACTACAGAGATTCAGGAGTTTAAAAAAGAAACTAGTAATATGTTCGAGGACCCCTTAGGTTTATCAAAACAATCGGACCAGCTTTTAGGTCTGGTTATCTACACCTAGGAGGAAATGCAGTCCGTTCTGAGGACCTTATTTATGCCAGAAGAAAGGCAAATGAACTTGAACAATTATGGTTGGGGGTTTTTGGTTTTTTTGTGGGTTTTGTTTTTGGTTTTTTGTTTGTTTGTTTTGGGTTCTTCTTTTTTTTTTTTAACTTTGGTTATATTTGTATGTGCTGGGCTAATGTGACAAGTCATTACAGCACTGCGCAGAAGTTACATTCATGATTACAGATTTTCTGTGAGGAAGCTCTTTCATAAGAATCTGTTCTTAGCACAGAATTCAAGATGCTAAGCAGTGGAAAAGAGCTACTACCCCAATTTGTAGTAGTATTTTTGTTACCACTACTGTACTTTCTTGTAATAGTATTTTTGACATCAGGAAAACGTGATTTAATGTTATTGGACTGATAGTATAGATTGGACTGGCAGTAAATTGCCTTGTTATGTAAAGATGCTCTTTCTAATCTTAAGATATGCCATAATATGAATATGGAAATTGTGTATTTAACAGTCACACATGGAACTCATAATGTGGAACCACAGGAGTTCAGCTGACTGAGGTTGTTCTTCAAGCTCTGAAGTCCATGTGTGACTTGAACGTTATGGTCCTCGAGATGCCCCTTTACCTTTTAGCTTTGGGCACAGAAATGGCCTGCAGTGCTCACGAGGCTCGGTGAGATGGAGGTTCCTCTCTCGGCTGCATCTCCTGCAAGATGAGGACATCTTTGGGTGTCAGTGGAGCTCAGAGGAGTAACAGGGTGTTGAATTTGCTGATAATGACGTCGGTGATGCTTAAAGCCATTGCACCACTATGTGGCAGCACTTGGCTGTCTAATGCCTAAAATTTGGGCTACTTGAGCGCTGACATCACCAGACGGAGATAGGGAATACCAGGTGATATATCTATTTTTAAAAGCCTGCGTTAAAAAAGTATAATTTTAAGTCAATTTTTTGAATGAATTATTTTTTTTAAATGAAAGTACCTGACAGCTGTAACTTTTATAATCTGCATTGCATGTTAAATTGTATCAATTTCCCTGAAGTTTGAATTGCCAGTTTTATGCATCTGTATGGGGTGAAGGTGGACATGCTGTGGAAAATGGCAAATTTCTTGACCAGACACCAATG
This sequence comes from Grallaria varia, assembly GCA_013396735.1. Lineage (NCBI taxonomy): Eukaryota > Metazoa > Chordata > Aves > Passeriformes > Formicariidae > Grallaria > Grallaria varia. The sequence continues at coordinate 1,949 of VWZG01013665.1, read as the reverse complement.
AAGAGTACAGTTTTTAAATGGGCCATAATACACAAGTTTTGTTTTTTATTTTTGGTGTTATGTAGCCAAGTTGAGAAGTGCACTTACTGTTTCAAACAGAGTAATTTCTGTCCCTTTACTTGGGTTTTTGTGATCGCATATGGACTTGAATGCTGTGGAAGGTTTTGCATTGACTTAGTTACACTGGCACAGGTTCCCCAGGGAAGCCGTGACTGCCCCATCCCTGGAAGTGTCCCAGGCCAGATTGGACATGGCTTGGAGCAGCCTGGGCTAGTGGAAGGGCTCCCTGCCTCTAAGTGATTTCTCTTGTTTTATGTTATTTTTTGAGGAGAGAGGAGCCCCGAAGAGGAGATACAAGGACTCTCTGAAACAATACCTCAGCCTTGGCCATATTGACTACCATCAATGGTCCACTCTGGCCTCCAATCGGGAGGCGTGGAGACACACCATCCATAACGCTGCTGATTCCTTTGAGAAGGCACGCAGAATCAGTCTGGAGGAGAAAAGACAACGCAGGAAGAGCCGTGCCTCACCAACACCGCCCATGGAGACTTTCTGCTGTGCCTTTTGCAACCGGACTTGCCTATCTCGCATCGGCCTCTTTAGCCATCAGCGCTTGCAGCAAGCGTGGGGAGAGCCCTGCCCAAATCTTCGTTCACGAAGCCTAGCCATGATGATGATGATGTTATTTTTTGAACTTGGGGAGGGAAAACCAAAAGATGGGTGAAGAGAAAGATCTATTGAGTTATCTCAGGGTTCAGTAGTTTGTACTGAAAACTGAATTTTTTTTATTCAGAGACTTGGAAATTTCCATAGAATGCTACTAACGGTAGTGATATAACTGAGAAGAGCAGCTGACTGCTCTCAGGGATGGCCTGGGGTGGCCTTGACATTCCTGCTTCCCCTTACAGCTCCAGGGATGAGCCAGAGCTCGACAGCCGCATCATGGCCAGACAGTAGGAATTTGAGCTTTCCCACCAACCAGAGACCATCAGTGCCAGCACTGGCAACCAGGGGCCATCAGGACTGTCTCGTGGCTGTCCAGCATCCGGGACCAGGAACCTCCACACCAACCAACAGGCAATGTCAGACCAGTCTCTGGAATCTCCCTTACAGGAGACGAGCAGCTCCAGCACAGCCAGTCAGGTGACATCAGAGACATCCCACAGCAGCTCCTCAGGACCTGAGGACAGCAGCGGCTCCAGCAGGCCTGACCGCAGGCGAAACCTGCCTGCATCGTCAGACCCAAGTCCATTCAGCCAGTCCAGACGTTCCCTTGACAGGAGCCATGGGAGAGCACCAAGTCTGGGAGGAGCAGCCGTGGCCAAGAAGCATCGACGACATCGTGCATGTGAAACTGTCTCTGTCAGCAACATATCAAATCTCTTCAATAAATGTATCAGATTAGACAAAGAAATACCTGACGGCTTTTTCTGAAAGATTTATGTGTATTTGCAACATTATTAAAAGATATATGTGTATTTGCAGCATTACTAAGGTGGCGCTTTCTGATGTCGTAGCACTTAGTAGATGTTTCCATCCTAATGCTCCAGCTGACAAATTGCAGGTTCTTGAAAAGAGCAAGGGTTCAGTTTTCCCTTTCATTCACTTTCTCTTTTGGCACAACAGTTCTTTCCTTTCAATTCTATGGTCACCTCTCGGTGTTGCAAGCAAGATGTTTGGAATGTTGTACAATCTCGTGGTGCCACTGCCATCATCTCCTGAAGCCAGGGAAGCACTGCTGGAGTGCTGGCAGTGCAGGAGTGTCCTGGGGGCCACAGCGGGTTCCTGTCATGGCCCTGAGCAGGGGAGGGGCATGGAACAAGGGCCCCCATGGATGGGGGGCCCAGGCGGGGCAGGTCCTGCCACTGCCCAGGGGCCGCTTCACAGAGGGTGGTGGAGCACTGTGACCATCCCTGCCCATACTGCAGGTGCACAATGCTGATGTC
>VWZG01013663.1:106277-147906 GCA_013396735.1 Grallaria varia | reverse complement strand
TTTTGAAGCCTGCCTTGAAATAGTAAGTTTGAAGAAGGTGTAACAGCCTTTCCTGCCCTGAGGTGAGCAATGAGGGTAGGGCAGCCACATCCTTTCTTTTTAAAGCAAGCAAAGCATAAGGGCTTTTCCCTCAGTAACTTAAGGAATAAAAATGGGCATTCCCACCTTTTCCTTGTAAGAAGGGAGTGGGACGGGCTCTGGGAGGAGCCCCATGGACGAGGGGCCTTCCCCTGCCCCACAGCGATCTATGGAATGTGAGTATCCACAACTTCTCCCTTTCAAGGAAAAGGAGAGAAGCCCCACTTGGGAGGGGCCGGCTGCTGAAAGGGAGTGGTTATGGAACTGACAAAGACCATACAAAGGTGTAACGGCCCGGGTGTGCTCAGAGCCTCCGCCAGGCCGAGGCAATCGGCCTGTGCTGGTCATGAAAGTTCATTGCTTCACAGCTTTTGGCCATCTTCGAAATTTTGATTAAGAGAGATTTCTCACACTATGTTTTCCTCATACCATCTACATTTGCTGCGTGCCAAACTGCTGTTAATGGCAGAGAGTGGGGTATGAGGTCTGTGCTCAAAGTGCATGTGGGGAGGGGAGTTCAGTCCCTCCTGGGGGCCAAAGCAGCGGGGCTGTGGCTCACAAACACCCCTGGGAGGGCTGTGCTCGCCTGCAGCCCCTGGGCTCCACAGGGCTGCAGAGGATTTGGAGAGAGCTGCTGGTTCCTGGGGGCTGCACAGTGCAGCAGGAGCTGGGGCAGCCAGCAAGGGCTGCTGGGCTGCGGCCGGGTGAGATGGGACAGGCTCCCTGCTGGAGGGGTGGCTGTGAGGGGCTTGGAAACAGGCTTAGGGGAGCTTTGTTCTCCAGCCTGAGTGGGTTGAGCTTCTGGAGCTGGTTGAAGCCAGCCCTGACACTGTGGACTTGGTTGTGTCTGTGGATAAAGCCTCAAGTGGTGGGGGAGAGTCCAGGCTCAGCCTCCTGTGTCAAGGAGGAGGAGAGTGTATTTTCCCCTAGCTGCTTTTCCAGATACTTGAGGAGTAAATGTAACCTCAAAGTGAGGGATTTCCAGGGCAGCTTTCTCTAACTCCACCATGAAATTCTGCTTTCCACCTCTGCAGAGAGCAAGCCACCTCAGATGGGTGGTCCTGGCGTGCAAGTTACAGTTTTTACATGCTCATACCAGGCCTGGACCTGCAGAGCTGTGTCTGTACAGCTGTCCCAGTGGAAGGCCTTCCCTCCCTCCCCTGACCCACTTGCAGCTTTCTCGTGCCATCCACACAGGGAAGAAACCAGAGGACAAGAGTGCTTGGGAAGGCTGGGGCCACAGTTTTCTTTGTGCTTACTGCTTTCCTGTCCTGACCATTTAGAGCTGACTTTGCCAAAGCAGAGGGCACTGGGGCACCTCTCTGCAGGTGATGATCAGTGGGAAGTAAGCACTTCAGTCCTCCAGGGACTGTTGAGAAGCACTGCCTGCCTCTTTGGTGCTGGGGTTCTGCTCAGCTGGTTTTGCAGGTAGTCTTCAGGTTCTCAGCAGTGTCCTCCAGCCATGGGGCTGCTGTGGTGGGATTTGAGCAATGGTGGCTTTCTGCGGCCTTGACTTTGTGGAAACCTGGCTCTGTTGTAGAGAAGCAAGGAGAGAGAATGTAGCTTCCCTTGGCACACAGTCCAAAGAAAGATGGGAGGGGGAATAACCTTCTCCTGAGGAAAACCATCCCTGGGGTTGGGCCAAGTTAGGCTAATTGAGTCTGTTAAAGGAGGGTAAAATACAGGTTGTATAAGCTCTGCTGTTGCCAGACACCTTAGCTTGGTTGCAGGGAGATTAAGTCTTTGTGATTTTTATCCTCCTCTCTTTAGTTGTTGCTTTTCTTGTACCCCACAAGTTACCAGAGTCCATGGTTTCCATCCTAAATGCATGTTTGGCTTGTCTTACAGGGTGGCAAATGCTGGAGTATTGAACCCAGCAAGGGAGTGGTCCCTCCCAATTCTGAGGTTTCTGTGATTGTCACAGCAAACCTGGATGACACAGAGAAATTTGAGGACAGGTTGCAGCTCTTCATTGAGAACAGACTCCTGAAGGTCATGTGCGTCCAGGCTGTGGGCACTGACACCACAGTTGTCATCGACAAACCATTTGCTCCGGAGCTCAACTTGGGACCCCAGTTCAGGTAGGATATCTCTCAGCTTCTGCCTCTCCTCTTGGCTCAGCAAATAGCAGTTATGTTAGACCTGTTTAGCCTGTAGACATTCAGGCTACGTCTTCTTCAATGCTCCAGGTCCTGGCTCTGTTTCCCTGAAGCCAGAGATTCCTCTAGAAACGTGTTGTTAGGGTCAAGTTCTTAAAATTGTTAGAAAGAGAGTGACAGAAAGAGACAGATTATATAGAGAAAATATCACCACTTCATGGATTCCAATGTCATCCTATTGATCTTTTTCTTGTGGCCTTCTGGGTCGTGAGGTGTTGGTGAAATGATGGTTTCAGTCTGGGTCCGTCAAGGGAAGCCCAGACTGGTGAGGGAAAAAAGCGCATGGTGATGAAAGATATCCCTTGTGTTGAGGGAAGATGTCTTTGAGGCCCAGGGTGGTAAAGTCAAGTCCCACGTGGTCATTTCTTCAGTCTTTGACACCTAAGACTTTACAGCTGCTTGGTATGTCAGCACTGGTGAGTGCATTATGGCCCATCAGCAGAGAGGAATAGCTTCAGGCTATGCATGAACTGTCCCCGTGCTTCCCCAGAGGGGAGTTATCACAGCTGAGTCATTTGTGTAAGGACAAAGAAACATGACCCCATCCTGCCAGATTTGCCTCTCTCCTTACCTTGTCCAACACTCACATTGTAGCCTGAGGTGGCAGGTGGGCACGCCCTCAGCGCCTGGGGGTTACGTTTCACATCATCAGCTTGCACCTTGATTGTCTGAGCCATCAGCATCCCCGTCTGTCAAACTTGTGGATACATTCTTCTCCTGGGATAATTGGACCATAGTACCATGCTTATCTCAAGTTCCCATCACAGTCTAAATTAGTAGGCATATTCAGAGAGGGATGGGCTTCGGTGAGTAGTTGTGTCTTTGCACACTTCGCTACTGTGCACCAAAGTCCTTCAGTAATTTCAACAATATTTAAGCCATAAACCATGTCCCACACTTGTGACGGCCAGTTGAGAGTTGTTAGATATTCTCAAAAGCCACCAAAATGAAGATCAGTTGCTAAATTGTCACTGAATTGTCTTTAGTTCTAATACATTTATTTCATCACCTTATCAAGTAACAGCTTGGAGGAAAACAGCAGGTCCCGGCAGCCTCTCCTGGAAAATGCTACACTACCAGTATAAACCTATTTCTCTTTGTAATAACATCATCAGAAAGGCATCAGATATTATTTCTGGTCCACATTAAGAGCTGGAAATGAAGATTGTCTTCAAGCTATTAGCACCTCAAACTGCTCATGAAGAGCAATTGCCTGCAAGGAAATAGAAGCTCCCTTGACATTTTGCATCTGTGCTTCTGTTCTAGCCTCGTTCCCTGCATTTACCATTTCCAAGTAACAAACAAGGGACGACGGGTCCATCGGCTGTACTGGGGCACAGAAGGTCTCAGCACCTCTCAGCAGCGGCATCCTCTCCCTGCCCTCAATTTCACCAAGGGCAGAGATGCTTCCCAGAGGCCCAAATCTGCCAGCCCCATATTTAAGCTGCAACCGCGGAAGATGGAACTGATGCCAGGCCAGACTATGGAGCTGGTTCTGGAAGGCTTCTCCAGAGTTCTCCAGGTGAGGTCCCTGCCAAGGGCTGAGCCTTCCCCATCAGGTCCCCTCCACTGGGGCTTCTTCTGCAGCCCCTTGACGTTTGCCTGGGAAAATGAGCAAGGGCCCTCAAGAAACTGTTTAAGGCCACAACTTTTCATGGCAGCACAGGTTGCTTTCCTTGCTGGCCGCCATCAGTTGCTTAGTTTTTTTTTGGATTCCATAGCTTCCCAAAACCCAATGCTGATCCCAAAATAAGGGCTGAAGGAAGTATTGCTCCTTCATGGCAAACCGAAAGTTACCAGTCACCTGATGAAGCACAAAGGAAGGGCAGAGAAAATAGGTTACACTTAGACTAGGAGCCCAAGTAGAAAGTAAATTAAACAAGTGCCAAGTGGTTTATCTGGGGTAAGCAGGGAGTAAAAGAGAAGCCCTGTGAAGGGATTGAGTGTCTCACAAGTGCCTTTGTGGCTATTGGGGTGCAGCATTACAGACAGTTGAGCACAGAAGAAATAGGCTGCAGCCCAGGAAGAAAAGGGAGCAGTGTCTGTAACTTTATGGCAGGAATAGGGCCCATGGTGGGTGAGGAACCAACACAGGGCATTAGCTGGACACCCCACCAGCACCCACTGGTGACAAGTGACTCTTGCATGCAGGAGGTGGAGGAGAAGCTGGTGTGTCACGCAGCTGTGGGGACAGAGATAACAAAGGAAAAGATAATAGAAACTAAGGTTACCTCCACGTTCATTTCTCCGGTTGTGCAAATATCATCCAGAGAAATCGCTTTTCGCGTGGAAAAGGTAAGTCTCTGGATTGCATCCTGGCATATAACAGTATGGCTGATGGCTGGCAGTCCATGGAGTGTGTGTACTTGTGTTAAAGCCCCTCTTTACCCTTCCCAAGGCACTTTGTAACATAAGTGAGGATGTTTTTAGAGATGTGACTAGTTTTTTAACTTCCCCAAAGTAAACTTGCAATTTTCATGTATTGAAAAGGGAAAGTGGTCTGTGGGTATTTGAGGGGTTTTTTTCCATGTCTCCTATTTCTGTAGCATCCCAGTGATGTCCTGACTCTTCAGTACAAACCTCTGTCTTTAAAAAACACCTGCTCCCTGCCGTTCAGCATTGTGCTGGACTTGGAGCAGCCATTCCTAATCTGCGATGTGGACCAGCAGCCCCTTCCTGCTGATGCCCAGGTGAGCAACCACGGACCCTCCTGCCAGTGGGGTTTGAAGAGGGAGGGATGTGGTGGTGCCTTGTGTTGGGAGGTCCTCGAATTGAGAAGTTTATTCTATAAAGTCAACAGTGGACTGGCCTGAACTGAATCAGCAGAGCTGCTAAAGGAAGGACACAAGGAGAAGGGAGCAGTTAACTAGGTCTGGGCAAACTAGGCAGCAAAGGTGTCTCGTGGAAAGAATCCCAGCTCTGCAGCAGCCATCCTCTTGTATTGCTGCCAGAAACTGGAGCCTGAGAGAATCTCTGACCAGAGTGTGGTGCTTGCAGTCACACCCTCTCTTGTAAAGAAATGAAGGGTGAACTGGGAAGCCCACAACAGGGTCACACTTTTGAGCATTTACTGTCAGACCCTGGGACTTCATCACATGGGTGATTAACACTCTTCATCTCCTTGCAGCCTCTGAAGCTCAGGGTAGGGGAGGAGCTTCACCTCTACATCAGCTTTAACCCAGCATATGAAAAGGATCTGAATAGCTGGGAAACAGAGAAGACTATGAGGATACGTTTTGTGGAACATCCTCATGAGGAGGAGATCACCGTTCGGGGAGAAGTGCACTTCCCGAATCTTCATATCCAGCCCAAGGCCCTGGACTTCGGTTGCATCATGACTGACACTGAACAAGTGTGTTACCTGGAGATGACCAACTGTAGCCCAGTTCCTGCCAGGTACCACTGGTCATTCCAGCTGGACAGCGAGGAGTACCCAACAGGGTATGTATACCTTTGCCCTCTCCTTGAGGCTCTTCTTCCTGATGTCATGTTTGTACTTTGTGAACACCAAAGCTGTTTGCCTGGGATCTGACAAATTGCTTTTGACTTTCCTAGTGGAAATAACACTGACAATCTGTGGTCAGGCTGGCTACTCAGGGAAAAGGTGTTTTCCACCAGTTTGGTGCTGCTCCCTGCTCCTTGCCTTCTTCCCTATATTCCCAGCCTGGGCCTGGAAGTGCTGGAGGATGCCCAAAAATTCCCAATTCACATCAGAGAAAAAGCTACTTTCCGTCTGGATGGATGCTGAACATCTTGTTACCTTCACCTTACTTCTCCTTTTCTGAGACACCCCTTTCAGTGGCAGGACAATTTCTTTCCCGGGGTCAGCTTTCAGTGGACAACTTGGATTCCTTGCCTCCCTCCTTTTCTCACGTTGCTTGTTATTTATTTTGACATTTCCCCACTGGAACAAGTCCCTTGTGGGCTCTGTGCTGCTTGGCAGCAGGACTTGTTCATCACATAATCTCCCCGCTCTGGCTCCCAGAAGGCTTTTGCTTTAGAGTGGAAAATGTTGGCTGGGCACCATGGTCCTGGGAAGTTGCCTCAAACCATTCACTAAAACTAAAGGTGTTGAATAGGTGATTATGGATTTCCTGGGAACACTTGGGAGTTATGCCGAGCAAGGTCTCTCATCCAGAAACAAAATCCAGCCTTAGATAATAAGCTACAAAGCTAAAGTCAGTTATTCTTTGGAGAGCAGCTCATGAAAGGCACTGAATGCCTGGTTGGGAGTGGAGCATCCCCATCGTGTTTGACAGTGTGGGGAACACGTGCAGCTCAACACAGTGACAGGAAAGCACAGTTGGAGCGTGTCCCTCACGTGGCATTGGAAACACAACCAGAGTTACCCTGAGCACCTGCTGCGATTTAAAACAGAGAGCGTGACCTGAGTCACCTGGGAGTGTTGGAAAATGTTAACCCCCCAATACTATCAGGGAAACATTCCTGATAAATACCTGGGAGAGCTGCAGAGTTCCTGGCGTTGGCTCTCTGGGGGATGAGGCAGGGTCTATGGTGGCCGGCACTTTCAGACAGGTGCTGGGGGAGCTGTGCTGGCTCATCACTGGCTGGATCTGCCCCTCTGGGCCTCAGTCTCACTTTTTGTGTGGCTCCTCTGTCTTCTCCTTTACCGCTGTGCTTTTTGTGTCTCCACAAGGTGTTCATCTCTGTCCTTTGTTGCTCTTTGAATCAAGCAGTTGCAGCTGCCTGCACTTGCTGCTACTCCAAAGTCATGCCTCGGCTGCCCCGAGCATGGACCTGCTCCAGCCTGGTTTTGGAACAGCCAGATCAGGCCGTTTCTGAGCTCACCACACCAGCACCCATCCAGGGACCACATCCTGATGAGGAACTGCTTGTGCAGGTGTCCCTCCCTCCCACTGCAGGTCTGTGATCATAGTTATATTATTTTCCAGGTTAATACCTTTCCAACCTATATTCAAACCCCCTCCACCAAAGGGAAGGATAAGCTGTTTTGAGTGCTCAGCTTATTCAAGGAGACACTTCCGGGCTGAAAGTGTGAAGGAGGAAAACAGCATCTCGGAAACAGTGCAAGATTCTGGCCAACAGTCATATTTAGAGGGCTCCGTGGAATTTCAGGTATATTTCCTTGTGCACCTACCATTTGTGTTGCCTCCCCCAGCTTGCCAACGAAAAGCTGTGCTCATGCCGACCTCCCCTTTTGCTGCCCTGCTGTTTTGTGCCCTGAGAGTGGGCTGGGCAGCAGGGCTAGTGGCTGGACATGGAGCATCTGGGGTAGGAGAAATAGAATACTTTTACTTGGAGAAGCCCACTCAGATCCTGCAGACCTGTGCTGAGTTTAGGATTTTTTGGGCTTGTTTTCTTTACAATGTAAAACCAGGCTTTTATCTGCGTCATGATGAGAAGGCTTCCAGTTTCCTTCCTGTAGCAAGCCGTGCCAAGTCCTGATTGACATGTACCCCCCCTTCCCAGCCCATCTAGACGACCCGTTTTCAGGGCTGTGCCTTGATCTGAGAGCCGGTATTGCAGTGACAGCCCCGGAGCTGCCTTGTATAAAGCATGACTTTGTAAAGTGGCTGACTCCTGGCATGGAAAATGGCATGTCTTCCAGGCGTCTTCACACATTCGTGAGGATTCTCTGAGCTCACAGAAGACTGAAGAATTTGAGCAGTTGGTGGAGACAAAGCACACTGCCTTCCTAGCCGAGGAGGTAAGAGGGAATCTCTCTCACTTCCACGTTTGCAGCGTCACAAGCATGTCTTTTGCCCACACAGCTACAGAACTCCCTGTGCAGCACCTGTGGAGGGCATGGCTCCCCTTGTACCTCATCAGGTGGTCGGTAGGATATTTTTGCGGGAGCTTTTGCTGTAGCACCTTGAGAGAGCAGTCTGTAAATGAGAAAGAGGGGGAAAAGCCTCAGGAGTCAGATGAGTTGGCCTGGAGTCCTTCCCCCAGCACCAAGAGCTCTCACTTCTGAGTCTCCTGCTTTTCTGAAGGCAGTAAAAACTGGTTTTAAAGGCAAGTGCTGCAGTGGAGAGAATTTTTTGCTACCAGGAGACATCCCGGTTTACTTCAATGTAGTGTACTAATTAATGCATTGGTCAGTGAGTATGGGAGAAGGTTTTCCCCATGCTCCCTCCACTGGTCAGTGTCATGGATGCAGACCGTGATTAGGATGATTCTGACTGGTGTTTGAGGAACAGGCCCCTCCAGCTACGGTTGTACTTTGCTCCAAGCCATGGCTGCTCCTCATCATCCATTTCCACACTGGATGTCTCGATCTCTCCTCTCCTCTCCTCTCCAGGTTTTCGATGTCCTGCCGGTGTCTGGTGTGCTGCAGCCGGGCGAGACCCAGCAGGTGCCCTTCACCTTCTTTGGCCACGCCAACATTGTCGCCCATGTCACGGCGCTGTGCAGCGTGGAGGGAGGCCCGACCTATGAGGTGGAGCTGAGTGGGGAGGCTTCAGGCCTCACCTACCACCTGAGTGTCCAGAATATCAACTGCGGGCCGCAGGTACTACACCCTTCTCCTGGCAGAGCTGCTGGCCTGGAACCATCACCAACAGGTTGCTGCCCACTCTGGCCCAGGGCTCTGTCCTCTTCCCAGCCTCTTTGTTGGATCTGGAGCTTTGAGGGATATGTCTGGCATCTGAGCTGGTTTATAATGGCCATCTCTACACCCCTACACAATGTTGGGAATTCCTTCTCTTCAGGGTACCTAACACTGCCTTCTAGGGCAGGCAGGATCCCAGTGGGGATGTCCAGAGGAACATGTCCCGGAGACATCTCTCCACTGATCCACTCCCAAAGCCTGAGCTCCAAGGAGATGCTCTCATTTAATGCTCATGCTTAATCCATAAAATAACCCAATTGGGCTTCCAGTCACTGCAGCTGGAGAGAATGTCCCAGAATAATCCCCAGTTTACTTCTTCTTAGTTAAAAGTCCACAGATATTTCCAGCTGCTGTCCCTGCCTTGTTGCCCCATCTGTCCCTTTTCATTGGTATGTTGCTTGCCAGTACTTGCATGTGAGTGCCTTTTCTTCTGGAATGCCTCAATGCCACCTCCTTTCTCTCTCCTGGCTGTTGCTGACCACCCCCCCACCATCTCAGAATGCAGAGGGTCTGTGTCCTCTGGTTCATTTATCACTGACCCTCACATGGTTGTTACTGCACCTCTGCGTGCTGCCAGAACTCTCTGTTCCTGTGCAGGTCCCTGTGCCTGGGGCTTCCCCGGGTTCCCAAGTGCCCATATCTCCTCCCCGGTCCCTGCTCCAGCGGTGTGTCTGCTTTCAACCCCATGAAAGAGGAAGGATATTCCCAGCAGCAGGCCTGTATCTGTAACTTGCCACTCCTCTGTCCTCTCTTCAGCTGTTCAATGAAGTCATCCAAGCAGAGGTCACCCTGAGGAACAGTGGGAAGATTGGATTCACCTACACAGTTCTGAGCCCCAGCACTGACACTGCAGACAGCCCTCTGCCTAGTGTGCCCATGGTTATGCCCAACACAGTGAGTAGCACAATTGACTGACCCCAGCCCTGTGTCAGGTGGCCCCGGAGAGGGTTAAAGAGAAGAAAGGGGTGGGAAAAAAGGGGAAAAATAAAACCAAACCCAGCCATGACAGACAGGGCTGTAAGCAATTGCTGCTGGGGGCAGAGGAGGTCAAGCAAGTGCCATCCTAACAGACTCCGCCATAGCCTTGGCTGGCAAGTGGCTCTGCCATCATAGGGCAGCCACCAGTGGGAGGCACAAGGGATGACAGGAGTTGCTGGCCCTGCTGAGAGCATGGGCACTTCACTCCTCTTCCACAGTGGTGGCAAAAGAGCTTTTATTTGTTCAGTCTGGCTCTTGCTGGCAGAGGGCAAACCCCATTAGTAGCAGAGCTGTGCTCACGCTGAGCACGGGGCAGGCTCTTCTGGGGGGTGCAGTCTTATGAGCCCTCAGAAGGACACACTGCACCCTCGGGCTCAAGGTCAAGCTTTTGGGTACAAGGAAGTTAGAAAGGGATGTGATCTGACATTTTCTTCTAGATGCATCCTGTCTTCTCAGCCTGTCTGTCTCCTGAGCCATCCTCTGTCAAACCCTCTTTGATGCACTGCCTCCCTCTTCTCCTGTCCCCTGCAGGGTTACATTGAACCTGGCAAGGAGCAAGTGCTGAAGCTCTACTACCTGCCAGGATTGCCAGGAGTCTTCTGCAGGACTTTCCAGCTTCAAGTGGGTCACCTGAAACCAGCAGAGATCTCTGTGGAAGGAGTGGCTGTCTTTCCCAGGATCGCTATGGACCTGCCCTGGAACATCAAAGGTGGGCGCTGCCCATCTGCTCCCCAGGACAGTCCCCCCATTTTTTTCCCCTACCGTAATGCCCATAAGGCAGCTCACATCCATCTTCACAAAGCCTGGGGGTTGCAGGGCTGCCAGACCAACACTCATCCCTCTGGTCACTTCCTGAGTCTTGAGCAGATGAGCCCATGTGGGCTTTGTCCCAGGAGCCATCCTGCTGTGCTTGCTAGCACATCTATCAGAGGTCTGCAAAATTGTTGACTAGACAGAAAAACTTGAGAAAGCTGTAAGAGAGACTGAGGAGGCTTTTGACCGGATTAGATTTGCATGACATTGCAGGGGATGAGGTGTTCCTCTGTGGGGAGGAAGATGGGTGGGAGTGAACATGAGGATTTAGAGAGGAGCAGCAGCATCCACTTTCCACAGATGGCTTTCCATTGATGGTTTGTTTCTGGGAGAGACCAGCATTCGGGTGCCTTGGACTTCCCAGCTTAAATGGGATTGGCACTACACCCACACATATTTGTGGATGTTTTCTTCCCTCAGGAAGTAAAAAATATAAAAAGCTATTGAAAGAGGCAAAAGAAAAGCTGGAAGAAAACAAGCAAAACAATGAAGGAACTGTTCTGGAGAAGGCTGAGACCATGGAGCTACTTGTGGATGACTCTGGAATTGTGGTAAGAACAGCTGCAGCCCTGCGAGGCACATGCCACCCTCCCCATGTCACCTGAGCCCCTTGCACCCCACAGCAGCTTCTCTGCCCACACCTGGCCACAAACATGTCCCTGCTCAGCATTGGCCCAGGGGCTGCCCACCTCTGGTCATGGTGGCTCCTGGAGATGTACCAGCTTCCTGGCTACCCCAGGGAGAGACACAGGCGGCCATGCTCAAGTGGTGGAGTTGAAGGTGCTCTGGAGGACATGCAGGTCATTGCTGGGGAGTTTGTTGCTCCCAACCCAAATCCTTCCAGGTTTACAGACTTTAGTAGCAGCAGCCTGACTGTGCCTTGGGACTGTGCTAGCAGTGCTCACCTCCAAGAGGCACCAGCTTGGTTGGGGTTCCCTTTCCAAGGCAGCTTTTGTCCAGGTTGCTTTGGCACTGGTTGGGGATAGGCAAATACCTGAAGCTCTGGAAGGTTCCCGGCTTGTCTGTCTGGCCAGATCAGCTTTTCTAACTGTGTCTGAACAGGCATAGATGTTGCTGTTATTTCCCTGGAGAGAAGGTTGTGGCTAAGAGAGCAGAATGCGTCACAGACACTGAGCAGGCAGACAGGAAGACCCCCTCTCAACAAGAGCAGGGTGGGATCCTCTTTCCTGCACCTTGGGAAGGACCTTTGTTAACCAGCCACTGTCTTCCCTTCCCTCAGTCGGACACTTGGCTGAAGATGCAGATGGAGGAGATGCTGATGAAGGAAAGTGCTCTGAAGCTGCTGGGAATTCTCACCTCCTCTCCCCCAGAGGACATTATCTTTGACAAACAAATTCATCAGAAGTTTGTCAAGTGAGTAGAGACTCCTGTCCCTTATCTCCAGGTGCCCCAAGGGTAACACCCAGCAGTGTTCCTTGTGCCTGCAATGCTGGGAACAGCCGGGGACTTCGAAAGGGGTCTTGTCCCAATACCTGTGACATGCTCCCTGTGAGCAGCTGAGTGTCCTCCCTTCCCCAGCACTGAGCTTTGGAGCTACTCAGCTCCCCACCGTTGTGGGTTTCTGTTCTTAGAGCTGAGGGGGCCCAGTGCACACCACCAAGCCCTTCCAGAGAGCACACACACCTTCCCTGCTGACCAGTTCTGAAAGAAAACTCCAAGCTGCTGTCTTGGTTCCAGCTAACAGAGCACACTAAGCAAAAGGTGACTAGGATGCTGGTGGGGATGACAGGGCTTAACTACGTAACTAATTTAGTTTTGGCTTCCAAATGTAGGAGATGAAAGCTAGGACCTGCACTCCCATGACTTCCCAAAGTCATTGCCAGGTGGTCAGGCCTTGGGTTTCATAGGCTTGAGTTGAGTTCTTACAGCAGTGAATACAGAAATACCCACTTTATTTGCATCTTCCATCCACTTGAATGTGTAGCCAGGCTGTGGTTTAAGGACTGTCCTTATTCCTCCTTCCAGAGTTGAGCTGCCCGAGTACTTCCTGGACATGGGCGCTGTTGTTGTGGGTTGCACCGTGACACACATTGTGAGGATCACCAACACTGGGTGCTTCCCAGTGTCCTTCCGGGCCGATGACCGTGTCCTGCATGACACAGGTAACCAGTGCTGGAGAGACTTCCCGTGGGCTTGAAGGAGCTGTCTCAGACAGATTGGCTTAAGCCACTACACATGAGGAAGTTTTTTTGAGCTTCTTCCTCTCAGTTCCCCTGCTGGGAGCTTCAGTGCCAGACTTCTTCTGGCCAGCCGTGCCCAGGGACCTGGCCTGCCTGTGACTGCCCTAATGCTTCGCTGCAGGGGCCAGGTGGGCTGATTGCCCTGATCACCTCTCAGCATCTTCTGCCCTTGACTCCCATCAGTATCAAGTTTCTTTGGGCACTCTGGGGGTGTGTTGGAAACAGATGGTATCTGTTGTGTTTTGGAAGTGCTTTGTCTGGAGTTCAGTCACAGACACAGCTCTTGTGTTCAGCCTTTACTGAGGAAACAGCCTGGGAGATCCTCTGGTGGACCAAAGCAGGCTTCCAAAAGAGCCTGGAGGCAAACCTGCACTTCCATCACACAGTGGCTTGCTGTGTCTGAGGGGTGCTCAGGTGTTGCCTCTCAGTTTCTGTCCCAGGAACAGCACAGCATGGTGTTTTTCCCAGGGCCTCCAGCCAGGACATCCGTATGGCCTTAACATGCTTATGACACATCTCATGTTGCTTGTGTATCTCAGCTGCTTTGTCTTCATCTGTTCAAGGTTTCAGCGTGGACCTGGAGCCGGTGTACCTCCTGACTTACTGCACTACCAAGACGATGCAAGTGCTCTTTGAAAGTGCCAGCCTCCCAGTGGGAGAGGTGGATGTGCTCCTGCCCATCAAGGTACCACAGTTTTTGGGGCAGGCAGCAGGCTGGCCACAGCAGCAGCTGTCACCTGGACTCTCCACTGAATTCTCTGTCCTTCTCCAGGTAGCAAGAGGCCCCACACTACACATCCACCTGCATGCCACTGTGGTTCAGCTAGCAATCAGCATGTCCAGGAACAGGGTGCAGTTCTCTGAAATCCAGGTTGGGCAGTGCCAGGATGAAACAGTCCGGCTCTACAATCGGTTCAAAATGCCCTGTCATTGGTTCATCACTGTGAAAAAACCTGCTAAGAAGGTAAAGCAAAAGCAGCATGTAACATGTAACTTTGCGCTTGGGTTTTCCTGTTACCTCCTGCCTTTTCTGTTTCTGTGGCTGCTTGAGCACTTGGGCTACAGCATGTTTGAATAAGCTTTTGAGGGTTTTTCTTTTGAGGATCAAGGCTGATTTGCCTGGACCTGTTCAATTAGCTGATACTTTGCTTTTCTGCCATCTTCACCCATTCCTCCTCGTCCTCTGAGAATAGTGGCTCCCCATCTGCCTGCCCTGCCTGCAGATTTTCCCTCCAGTTCTAGGCCGTGGGGGCCATGCTTGGTTTAGTTGTGGGTGCTCCAAGAACTGGGACAGTATCTCAGATTACTGCAAGAACCGAGGCTCTGTCCTCGCAGGTACCAAGGAGACCTCACACGATTGGTTTCTATGCTTAGAAGGACAAACGTTTGACACCGGCCATGCATCAGAAGGGCCTCCAGGCTACGAAGGCTGAGCCCTGTGCCTTTTCGATGGAGGCCTGGGAAGGAGTCGTTCATGGAGAAGCGTGGTGCGACCTGCGAATCCGGTTTGCCCCCACAGAAGAGGTGAGATTGGCAGGTGTCAGCCCAGGTGTCACTCAGGGCAGAGTGGTAACAAGAGCCCGATGTAGGGTGTGGCAGATGAGCTCTTCCTCCACAGGGAGCTTTCTGGAAGGCCTGTACTCACTGTGCCTCAGTTGTCCCCCTCAGCACACCCTTCTGAGAGGCACTTTGAAATCCCCACAGAGAACATCGGGCACCGTGCTGGGGCTGCCTCTCAGCACATGGGGGCATATGTGTCTGATTACCCCCATCCTCTCCATGCTTGGTTGTGTTTTCAGGCTGGGTGCAGAGCACCTGGCACACTCACAGGGGCTAAATCTGGAAGGGCCAATCCAGGCTCATCCTGCTGCTGGAACCAACCGCCAAAACAGCCACCAGACACCTTCCTGGACATGGCAGGACAGTCACCTGTAGTGTTGTGCTGCTAACAGTCCCTGGGGCTCTGGCCCCGCCTGTCTGCACGTTCCCATGCTGCTTAAAGGGTGGAGCGTTCCCAAGAGCAGTTTGCATGTGGCCAAGGGGACTTGGAAACTGACAGTGATGGACAGGATAGACACAAGAGCATCCGTGCTCAAGTCCCAGGAGCCTTGTATTTGCTAAAGAGATGTAACCAACCCTCTTGTGTCAGGCTTTGATCAGAGCCCAACACTGAGCAGAGAAGGCAACTTTTATTTCTAGTCATCTGCCTTTCTCTTGTAGCTGGCATTTGCCTAATGCAGCAAGGCAAGGACTGAGGGCCTTTCTTGTGAGCATTGTGCTCCTGCATGACTAGGGGAAAACATCTGATAGTCCATTTTACATCCATCTGATAGCCAAATACCCAGTTACACTGCACACCAGGATTCATCTCAATTACGCAGAGCTAGCGCACAGATGCTGTAGCCCCTACCATAAGGAAATGTTTGGTTTTTGATCACCGTGGAGGGACTGATGAGACGTCTGACCTTTGGGCAAGGCTTGTAATTGGGGTCCTGTCACCTGGGACTTCCTGGATGAGTTTTCTGCACTTTTCTCTTTTCAGAAGTTCTATAAAAATGACCTGAAGATCAACCTTCATGAGAGCAGCCAGTGCCTCCTGCTGCACCTGTCAGGACAGGGTCTGGAGCCACGGCTGGATTTCAGCCCCACAAAGCTCAACCTGGGAGCCGTGCTGCCATGCAGCCTCGGGGTGGAGAAGACAGTGGTGGTGAAGAACCCATGCAAGTTCCCCATTGAGTTTTACTCATTGGAGTTTGATGAGGAGTACCTTGAGGAGGAAAAGGTGAGAGGGAAGGTCTGGTCCCCATATGCATGCTTCCTAAGCTCTGCAGCACTCCAACCTTCCCAGGCTTGTGCCAGGGAGATGGAGGCAATCCCCAGGGCAAAGCCTGGTGGCACTGGGGGATGAGCCATCTCTGCTGGCAGCCTGTGGAGGGGCTTGGATAGCCTGTGTTGTTGGGAGGAAGGAGGGAGAAGATGGGTTGAGTCTGTTCGTATGATGAAGGTTGATAAAGGAATCTTGTGGGTGGTTTCTCTTCCCTATGTACACAGGTCCTGCGGCAGCTGAAGGACTTTAGGCACCAGAGGATCGTGTTGATGCCTCCACGCGCTGTGGGTGCGAAGCTGCCCTCAGAGGTGCTGGAGGACTATGAAAAATGGAAGGAGGCTCAGAATGAAAGGATCATCTCTAAGGTCAAGGAAGAATCGGGCCAGAACAGTGGTGAGCATTTGGCATTGGCTGTTCTGACTGTGGACATAGCAGGGAGTCCAGCCCACACACCCTGAGCTCTCTGTCACATTGTTCTCCATGGAAGGCCCATGCTTTTAGCAACCACCTGTTCCCCATCTTGGTGAAGAAATTGCTGGCTGAAGGGCTGGGCATCCACTGCCAACCCAGAGTGTAGCCAAAGCCAGCTCCTATCTGCCTGTCCTGGACTAAGGAAATAATCAGGATGTCGCCTTGTGTCCCTTAGTCACAAAGAGTAGGATTGGATGAATTCTTCAAATACTAGGGCCAGGTCTAATATCACTGGCTCTTTTATAGTTGCTCCATCCCAGCAACGAGCACAAGCTCATGTTGCTTTCAGCCGTCTCCTGTCCTGGGATCTGAGGGGATGGGGAGGATGATCAGGATCAAAGGTAGGCAGGAGGCTGACTTTTCCCTCTGGTTCTGCACAGCAGCAGTTCAAAAGAGCATCTCATTCAAGAAGGACATGGTAGAAATATATGAGGGCCCTGTCTATCGGTCCCTTAAGCGCTACCTCAACATCGATGCCTCTGTGGAATTGCACAGAGCCCAGAAGCCATGGGGAATTGTTGTAATTGTCTTCGGGACACCCCTGACAGGTACGTGAGCCACAGCCCTGGGCTGCAAGGAGAGGGGGAAGCAGGAGAAATGCATCCTGGGGGACCGTGGTGCTTGAGACAAAGTCCTTAACTGAACTTGAGGTGGAGATGATCCTCCTGGCTCTAGATAGAGTTCAGTGTTCATAGCCCATTCTCAAGCTGCCTCCCTTGTGCTCTCCCCTAGAAGGGCATTTGCTTTCCCACTGTCCTTCAAACCTGCTTGTGAATTTCCCAGAGCCTGTCTCTGGAAATGCCTCATGTGCAAGTGTCACCAAGCAGTCTTCCTCTCTCTTTCAGGAAAGACAACGACAGCGGTCGCCCTGTCTAAGTATTACCATGCTGCCTGCTTGTCCCTTGACACCATGGTGATAGAAGCCATGTCGGACCACAACAGCTCGGCAGGGCTCCATGCCCGGGACCTGTGCGCCCAGGCTGCCATTAAACAGAAATCCAAGGAGAAATGGAAGCCTGGTAAGGAGAAATGCTGGATCCAGAGCAGTGCTTGGGAAACCACTGTGACCATCCACTTCTGCTTGCTGGCCTTTGTTTGCCTATGGCTTGTTTAAAGGGAGCTTCTACTGCAACTTTTTCGTTTCTTCTCCTCATTCTCCTAGCCACTGGGCTCGGAACCGACAGAGCTTTACTCACTCTTTTCCCCCTTTCGCTGGCCATGGGAAACTTTGCCTTTGCTTTTGGTTTTACTGTGGGAGCTTCCTCTTCTCCTGAGCTGTTTCATCACTACAAAGTTCCGTGCCTGGGTTCCTGTCTCCAGTTTTGAACCTCATGCTTGAGGAATCAAAGAGAGGGAGACTCCTCCTTCTTGGCATGTCTGTTCCTTGGTGATATGGGCCAAAAGCTGGGGATGCCCCAGGGTGTTTGAGAGGACAGGGTGGCCCCGGCTCCCGTGTTGATGGGCAGGAGCAGAAGCTGGGACCTTGGCTGCGGGCCATGTGGTCGGCCGTCAGCTGGAACGGGCTCTTCTCCAGGGCCCTCTCCCCATCCTCCTTGAATTGCATACAACCCACGATGACAGCAGGCAGAGAAAGTTTCCCGGCACTAGGATTTGCCACTACCTACTACAGCTTCAGACACGGACAGAGTATTTTAAGCCTCTCCCGAAGCCACAAGGGACAAACTGCCGTTCCGAGGAGAAACATCCCTTCACCCACAGGCCGGGAAAACACTGACTCTTGCAGCAACTGGGCTTAAGTTGGCTCACCTCCCAGCCCACAATAAGCCACATTTCCAGGGGGAAAAAAACCCTTTTTGCAGCTGCTGCCTAACTTAGCAAAGCAGCTGCTCTGCTATCGCACCTCCCTGTGTGGTTCTGAGGGTCGATGCGATGACATGTGAGATCTGACATTCCACCTTTCGGGCACCAACTGATGCCTTAAAAACAGGGGAAAAAAGCAAAACTCCAGGCAAATTTAGTAGGAGATAAGATAAAGAGAGCAGAAGCTTTAATGAGCCTCCAGGGCATAGGAATACATATCCACACGTGCCCACTAACCTTGGTTCCATGACTTTATAATAATGTCCATCCAGTCCTGTTCTGCCACCCTCTCCCGGCCCACCCCCTCGGGAATTGAGTCTGGGGGGTTTGGGACCCCTCTTTCATCATCTTCATCTTCCTCGCAGCACGTGGGTCCTTGGAGGCCTTCCAGGGCCCTAGATTTGGAGGTCCTTCTGTCTGTATTCTTAATTTCTGGTACAGGCCTCATGGTGTCTTTCTGCAGTTTTACCTTGAAGACGAAACAGCTACTGGAATTTTGAGAGATTGATATAGGATGGGGTTGGTATGTGTAAACATTAAGCTACTGAGGTACATTGAATCTACAAAAATTTAAAAAAATCAAAAAAGCCCTGAGGCATCACTGGGCAGTTGGTGCCCTGAGCTCCGCAGGGTGAGGCCAAACCTGGTCGGTGTGGGGGGAAGTTTTGCATTGCTCCATTTGAACCTGGTTGGGTTCAGAGCTTGTGGAAGGAATAAGAGTCTGGATCCATGCTGGAGTTTTCCCACATGGAGGTTTAACTCCAGCAGAGAGGGGTGATGCTGCTGGGGCAGGGCTGCATGTTACAGTCTCCAGGTGTAAATGCAGGATGGGTGCAAGGTATGCAAACAGTGGTCCTGGAGGAATCTTTGGCCTGATCCATAGGGGAACTACAGTGCGATCAGTGTCATCTGCATGCGCATTTGTAAGGAGAGACCTAGAGCTGGCTTTAAAATCCAGTATGGGATGGTGTGCTTTCTCATGCTGAGAAGAGGAGCAGGGAAGGAGCTGCTTCTGGGAGGCAGTGCTGCTAGTGACCAGCTGGCTGGGGGACGAGTGCCATGTTCCTTCCAGGGGGCAGGGCTGTGCCCATTGGGGTGGAAAGTGCCTGCTTGCTCCTCACAGTCCTGCTGAACCATCTGTCTCCTCTTCAGGTAAAAAGGCTGGGTCCGGTGCTCAGGCCAAGAAAAGCCGTCTCAGCTCTGGGGAGAAAGGCAAACAGAACACCCAGAGTGTGGGACGCCGGAGCGCTTCAGACAGGAAGACACCATCTGAAAAATCCCAGAAAAAGCATTCCATGACCTCTAAGGTGAAACATGATCTGCACTGGGAATTGTTTGGGGCTTTCTGCAGGGGTTTATTTTTCTTATGATGTTCAACACTGCAGACCTCAACTGTTGCCAGTGCTCCTGAGCCGCAGTGGCTGACCATCACCACCAGCACTGGGGAAAAGGTGAACTGTTTGAGCTGTGTGCTGCCTGAGGAATTGCTGGTGGACATCATCTCTGCAAGACTAAAGGTATATGGCATGGGGGAAAGGGAGGCATTCCTGCTCAAGAGAGATAGGCAGTGAGGTATGACTGGGAGAGGAGGAGGAGGAGGAGGTGGTCTCTATCTGCCTTTGGAGGATCCTGTGCTACTTACAGGGGTCCTTGGGGAAAGATGCAGGTGCTCTAAGTTGGCAGAGCTTCAGGCAAGATCCAAGCTGGTCTTGGCTAATGCACTTGCAATGAGAGTGGCTGGTGTCCTGAGACATCTGCGCTCACTGATGAGCTGCGAGCCCAACACGTGCAATGGCTGACTCACTTTTCCTTTTTGTCTTTCCTGGCAGCTGAGTGACTGCTACAAGGGAGTGGTGTTTGATGGCCTGGAGACCCTCTTTGCAAGCAGCCTGGCATCTTCTCTCCTCTGTGTGCTCAAAGCTGTCAACAATCGCCCTCATATCCATGCTGTAAACATCTTCCAAGATTATGATCTTTGGAAAGACAAACGGATAGCTGAAAAAGAGAGGGAGGAGCGGAAAGGTGAGATATGTCCATGCCTCTCAAATCTCTCTCATGCCCTCAACCTTGTCTGTGTGTATCTGGGTTTGCAGCAGAACTTGTAAGAAATGTTTTTATTAATCCTTCCACCTTCTGCCTCAGTGTAGCCAGCACTCAGCTCACAGTTTCTTGAAATACAGCAGTTCCGAGACTGTAAGACTCACATGAATCTCAAACATTAAAGCTTGGGTACGAGTGCAAGATGGCATGGCTCAGGGACTAACCACCAGCCAGCTGTCCACAGCCGTGGTGCACCTGAGCCAGCGAGGCACAGCCATAGTTTGTGGGATTATCTGAATTTTGGAGCGGGTATATGAGCTCCCCAATGTCTCCTGGCAAGATGAGAGGCTGAGTAGGGAGAGAGCTGTGAATCTTCACAGCTGACCCAGAGCGCCAATCTGTGCTTGCAGTCACTAATGGTTTCTCTTCTGCTCTGTGCTGAAGCACGGGAGCAGGAAGAAGCTGCCAGGAGGAAGGAAGAACATCTCTGGAATGTGGATGAGGATGAGTATGATGCTCTCCCTAAGAAGCAGAAAATTCTGCTTAATAACAAAATACGACAAGTCCAGCGTGAGCGGAAGGAGAGGTAAGAAAGCCTTCCATGGGTTGCTCCTCAGGGTAGTGGCCCTAGTGGCTTTCCCTACTCCAAGGACCTTGGTTGAGCTTAGAGGGGTTCAAGAGCAAAGGCCAGAAGCAGCACAAGGATGGCCAGTTGCAGCTCCCTGGTTCCCAAGAGAGGAAGGACTTTCCTCTGTT
Source organism: Grallaria varia (assembly GCA_013396735.1). NCBI lineage: Eukaryota > Metazoa > Chordata > Aves > Passeriformes > Formicariidae > Grallaria > Grallaria varia. The sequence continues at coordinate 127,170 of VWZG01013663.1, read as the reverse complement.
GAGATGAGAACATCTCTCCATTTGAGTGGTGAGCCTTTCGGCTTAGACATGGCCTGCAGGGAGCTGCACTCTGGCCTTGCCTTGCTATTGCCCATAAAAGTGCTAAGTCCATGATGTTGATTCTTATCTTGGTCATCCCTCTTCTTCACCAAACCACTTGGATTGTGGGGTGGGTTGGTGTGGGACACAGCTGTGCCGACTTGTTCTAGACCCCCATCCTGCTAGAGATGAAGTTCTTGCAATGCTGATCTGCCAGGGTTCTCCTTAGGGTGGGACAGCAGCCATAAAAGCTTGGGCTGTCCTTCAGCTGCAGCAGCAGGTGAAGCCAGGAGAAGCTCTGGCCCAGCAGGGCAGCCCAGCTCAGGAGGATGCACAGGAAAAGTGTAGAGCTGGGAGGGGAAGCTGCTTAAAGCAAACATGTTTCAGCACTTCTTTCAGCCCAGGCTGGTGTTTGTTTCACTGGGTGGAGGTGGCCAAGGCTGCTTCTAACCCAAGTTTCCAGGACAGACAGCACAAGTTTACCATGGTCACAGCTGGGTTCCAGCAGGAAACCTGGTTGTTTAGAGCCTGATTTGCAGGATGGGAGTTTCTGCAGCCTTTGCTTTCTGATTGCTCTGATGAGTCTCATTAAGGAGCAGGTTCTGCCCAGGGAGAAGGGGGCTGAAGGAGCCAAGGAAGCACTGGAGGAGGGATAAGTAGGTGTTAGCAAATTGTGAGCTCATTTACACTGGGAAGTCAAGAGCGGGAGAGCTTCAGGTGTCAGTGCAGAGAGATGGCAGCGTGCTGCAGGTGTCCAGGTGGACCTGATGGGAGAAGTGGCACAGTTGAGACCTTAGGATAGCAAGGCTTAGGTTTGGCTGACCCTGGAGGTCCCCTCCCACCCTTCCTCCCTTGAGATGTTCTCAACCTCTCTGGGTTGAGGAAGGTCCACGGAGATGGTGTAACAGTTCTGCCTGGCCTCAGAGTCAAGGAGTGGTGGGCGGGACCAGCTGGGATTACAGTGAGCCCAGGTTTCTGGTGGTGACTCTCAGGCATGTTTTCTCTTTAACTTGCTGAAGGGAGCTGCAACAGCAGGCTCGAGAGCTTGAGGGAAGCAAAAAGGAGTCCCAAGCAGCAAAGGTTAAGCAACCCCCAGAACTACAGAAGGAGGAAACCAAAAGCCCAGAGGACCCAAGTGAGAGAGAGAAGAACTTGGAGCTGAGTTTTAGTATCTATCAGTCTTCGCAGAAGAAGGTCAAACATATTATGTCATGCTGGGACAGGGTTCAGGGTATTGTGAACCAAGAGGAAGACAAGTCCCCTGTCCGAGCTAAACACATAGACCAGAGAGAGGTGTCTCTGGAGAAGGCAGAGAAGAAGCCTGTGGAAAAACACAGAGGCCACAAGAGTTCAGAGTCCTCTCAGCTGGAAGGGGAAGATGCAGAAGGCTCAGTCGGAATCCAGGATTCTGGAGTGCCCTGCTTGGACATTCAGGTCGTGGGTCCTGAAGATGTGTTTAGGATGATCCTGGAGAGCAACGAGCTGCCACCAGTAGAGCAGGTAAAACCCTGCAAGGCTCAGATGCTGAGCTTGCTGTGGTCTGGGGCCCTAGAGCATTGTGTCCCCCTAGGTGATAATAGGACAGAGCCTTGTCCAAGCCACTGATGATGTTCCACAATGGCTCCACAGTATCCCCGTGAACGGGGAGCTTCTCACTGTCCCTCAGATGGTTGGAAAGTGGGAGTGCTCTGTGTACAAGTTTCCCGTCTCTTCAGAGAGTTTCTCTGTCTGGAAATCTTTAAGAATGGCACCAGGGCAGGGCAGCTCATGGTCATTCTTTTCTTCAGCTGAGTCCCGTGGGAGAGGTTTATGGCCTGGTCCCACTTGTAGGTGCTGCCTCTGCTCTGGAGCCTGCTCACGCCACTGGACGTAAAAAGGCATTTGCACTCTATATAAATCAAAAGCCCCATCGCCAAAAGCTCAGTGCCTTTAGAGAAGGAGAGTGAGGATGAAGGTGACTGGAATATAAACGGGGTTTTTGTTTCTCTTGTAGATCCTGGATTTGCTAGGAGTGGGTCCCTCAGGGCCTCCCATTCCCCCTGGTTCAATTTTCTCCATGGTCCCCTACCCGATGGAGCGGGATGTCCCCGCAGCAGAAGACCTCAAGCACTTCATCCTTGGTGAACCTGAGGGTGCTGCTGAGGAAGACAATATGGTGGGTAGTCCTTTTGTGCCTGTGGTGAAGATGCCAGGGCAGAGGCCAGGCTGGATGGGCACACAGGGGGGCAGGTTAGATGGAAAAGGGTCACTGTGGAGGGGCAGTGAAGACATGATGGAGCCCCATGTCTGCAGGTGTCCTTTCCATCAGAGATGAGTGAAAAGAGACAGCTCTGCTGGAGACAGAAAGCAGTTTTGTAAGACAAGAAGAGAAAAAAATCACTTAAACCCATCAACTTCACTTGGTAAGAGGATCCTGGGTGAGGAGAAGGCCCTGGGTGGAGCGAGGTGTCCTAGGCAAGACAAAGACCAATAAGGAAGACCAAATCTGTGGGCAGGTGGTGTTTGCTTATTCTTCTGTTGGCTAACAAACCCACCTTTTGCTTTCCAGGACAGGAGCGTCTCAGGGCAGGTCTCATCTCTCTCTCCCTTTTCTCTCTCCCCTTATGCCAAGGCCCCAGAGACAGAGGCCACTTCCTCCAAGGGCCACTCAAAGAAGAGGAAAGCTGTGAGCAGACAGATGTCTGTAAAGGAGAAGCAGAGCTCCACCCACAGCATGAAAAGTTCCCGGGATTCCTTCTCAGGAACATCTTCAAGTTCACTTGAGATGAGGAAAAGCTTATTGCAGAGTGCCTCAACCGTCGAGAGCGCTGCCAGGTGAGCTGCAAGGGAAGAGGTGATCCCTCTGCTTCATGGTTGCCTTGCCAAACAAGGCCCATTGTCCTCAGCTCCACAGCAACCCTCTGCCAGTGCCGCAGCAACCCTCTGCCAGTGCCTCCATGAAATGACGAGTGCACGACCCTTCTCCTTGTCTTGTTTGCTCCTTACCAATGTCTGAAGCTTCCTTTTTAATTGCCAGGCCGAGAAGGTTCCGATGGATAGTTCCTGCCCACGGTGAGGTGGAAATGAAGATCCACTTCAGTGCCACAGTGCCAGGGCAGTTTGAGCAGATGATGAACTTTGAGCTTCTGGGCTCAAAGCGCCTGTACCAGTTGCCCTGCAGTGGCACCAGCCTGTTCCCCAGCATCAGCCAGAACCCACGGTAAGGCTGGGCCACCGCAGCTTCCCACACTGCTCCCCCCGACCTCAGAGCCAGGGCTGCCCCTTGTGACCTTCTGGCTTGGCCAGATAGTGCTGCCTGAGTCACGCAGCATCTCTTGCTCTGCTGGGAGCTGGGATGCTGGACTGGTACCTCAGCCACAAAGAAGGGTTATGGCTTTCTGACTGGATTTACTACTTGGATCATCTCATAGCTCCTCATTCCCCATTTTCTCTGCCCAGGCTGGTGTTTCCTTACTGCAGGAAGAGCATAGAGGAGGATGACATCATCTTCAAGGAGTATGTCATGAGCACAGAGCAGTTCCACTTTGGACCACTGCTGTGTGGGAAGTCAAGAGAGTGGTACGTGCTCCCTGCTCCAGAGGGATAGCATCCCTATGTGCTGCCTGTACAGAGTGAGATGCTGGGCAGGGATTTCCAGGGCCTTGTGCTCTCCTGGACACACTTGGAGACACGCTGGCCCAGTGGCATAGTGCAGGGAAGTCCCAGGCAGAGACCTGGAAGACACACGGGGTTGAAGGACCCCAGATGTGTGAATTTGAGCAAATAACAGGCAAATGAGCCTTGGGGGAGCTTCTCTGCCAACCTGATGGGTGCCCTGGTGGCCGGAGCCACATGCTGCTGCCAGCCCAAAGGTGATGTGGGGCAACTTGTATCCCCCTCCACATCTCAGCTTCACCCCACAGGAAATGAACTTTATGGTGCTTTTTCAAGTGCTTTAAGCTCCACAGGTAGACTAAACAAGCAATTATTCTTTAGATGATGTAGAAGTTTGACCCTGGAAAAACACAAAATAGAGCAGCACAGTGCAGGTTTCCCAGCACTGGCACAGGCTTTCCCCTGCCCCATCCCCCCCAGAGGGGAGAAAAACAGTGAAAAAGCAGAGGGGAAGGAAAGAATACTTAAAAGCTTCAGACCATAAGGGGAATAGATATATATATTTATTTACAGAGGAGGAAAAGGGAACTTAACACTATATGCACACAACAAGAAAACAGATAAATACATATGTACAGGAAAAGAGAGTGCAAAAAACAGTACTATATATGTACTACACATACACACCCAAGGAAGACAGATAAGGTATTATATTACCCAAATACAGACGTGTCCAGCCCCAAGCTGCGATCCTTCTCCTACACCACTAGAAGAGAGACTTCCCCAGAACTTCCTCCCTATCTCTTTATATCCTAGGTGACATGAAGATAGGAGGGAATACATCTTACCGGTCAATGTATGTCACCTGACTCATTTCCCAGGAAATCCTAAAAAACAAACCTAATCAAGGCCTAAAATTTAAACTACTACAGATGGTTTTGTCAACTTTTCATTAATCTGTAATATTAGTGAGCTTTTATGATTTCACCTGACAATATCTGTGTGTCAGAGGGGAACCTACAGTAGGAATTACATTTTCCTCAGATTACATTGCATCCACACTGCTGGAAAAAGTCTGCCTAAAAATGTTGTCATTGTACCTGCTGGCTTATTTCTATTTTTAATATCACTCTTTGTGGTTTTTTTTTAAAATAATATTTGAAATTAAGTTCTTGTCTGCATGGGAGCTCTGAAGGTCCAGGCTAATGGATGGTCTGGGATTGCTGTTTGCCTCTTTAACCCTTTCACTCCAAATTAGTTCCACACCTGAGAGAAGGGTCATTTGTTATCTTTCCCATTCCCCTTGAGAACTGATGCTTTTGATTTCTTTCCCTCAGACTTTGAGCTAACCCATGAAATCCAAGGCAGTTGCATGACTTTTGTGAAAGAGATAAACTAAACTATTTTTAAAACGTCTTTTCAAAAGCCTTTCTCTATATTCTGCAGGGAAGGCACCCCAAGAAAGAAAGGGAAAGAACTCATGTGCCTATGTACTGTTATTTTTCCAGGCACTTTTTAATGCATCTTGGGTAAAACACTCTTGAAATGCTGTGCATCGTCACACTTCTGGAGTGGAGGCACCAAGTATAGGGTTAGGCATCAAAGTAAGGCAAGGATGAGCACACATACCATGCCTTGTGCCCCTCACAGGGATCCTTTCTTCTCGCTTGCTTGTTAGACCGTGGTCTTCCAGTGCCACCTCCTGCTGCCAGCACACAGTGATTTCCTCAACATCTGGTAAAGGCAACAGTCTCCTCTGCAGCCTTTTCCCCTTCTGTGTACAGGTACAAGGCACAGAACTGTCCTGGCAACTGCGAAAAGATAACCATCTTCAATAATTCCCCTATGGAGGTGCAGGTGCATTTCTCCTTTGAGAAAGATGGCAAAGCAGAGACATTCCTTTTGGACCCTCCCAACATGACACTGAAACCAAAAGAGAAACAGGTAGGAGATGGGCAGGTAGGGCAGGCACCGCAAAAGTGCTGTTCCTCCTGCTCACACAGTGCTCTTTGTATTTCTTTTTGTGGGGACAAGTACAGAAGCTGACTATTTGGGCATACCCAACTTCTGCTGGCTTCCTGGAAGACAAGCTCATCTGCTGTGTCAAGGACAACCCAGAGCCAGTGGTCTTCCAGATGTGCTGCGAAGGGGTGCATGTGAAGCTGGAGGTCAGCCCCCAAGACCTGTGTTTCAATAAGGTGCTTCTGCAAAAGTGAGTTATCCCACGGGCACTCCAAGACTTGTGACAAAGAGAAAAGGTTTAACTCTGGTTTCAGAGGCTCAGATAGAGCTGCTCCAAGCTCTATTGCATTCAGTGGCGAGGCTGGTGTGACCACCATGCAGCTGATGCTGAGTGTCTTCCTGTCTCTCCAGGACCGACAGCCAGACCCTGGTCCTGAAAAACAACAGCCCACTGCCCATGGCATGGCAGCTCAGTGGGCTGGATGACCTTGGCGAGGAGTTCTCTCTGTCCCAAGATAAGGGCATTGTTGGTCCCCGTACAGTCTTCGAGGTGAGGCTGGATTTCACGGGCAAGAAGATCGGCAGCATTAATAAGATCATCCGACTAGAGGTGAGAGGGAGTTGTGCTTTCCCTGGCAGAGCAGGGCAGAGCAAGCAGCTGTGTGCTCTTAGGGAGAGAGTCAGGAAGAGCTGCATCTGACGGGCACAAGGGGGCTGTGGCCCCAGCTTCTGCTTCTGTGCTGGGTTTGCCGGAACATGCAGGGCATTCACAGAGTCACAGACTGTGCCAGGTTGGAAGGGGCCCACAAGGATCATCGAGTCCAACTCTTGGTCCTGCACAGGACCATCCCCAAGAGTCACACCCTGTGTCCCAGAGGCAAATACTTCTTGAACTCTCTCAGCCTTGGTGCTGTGACCGCTGCCCTGCGGAGCCTGTTCCGTGCCCGACCACCCTCTGGGGCCAAGAACCTCTTTCTAATACCCAACCTAAACCTCCCCTGACACAACTTCAGGCCGTTCCCTTAAGTTCTGTCACTGGTCACCACAGAGAAGAGATTAGTGGCCCTTCCCCTCCTGAGGAAATTGTAACTGCAGTGAGGTCTCCCCTCAGTCTCCTCTTGTCCGGGCTGAACACACCATGTGTCCTCAGCTGCTCTTCATGCAGTTTGCCCTCGAGGCCCTCCACCATTTTTGTTGCCCTCCTTTGGACACTCTCTAAGAGTTTAATATCTTTCTTATATTGTGGCGCCCAAAACTGCCACAATATTACAGAGCAGGCCACGCCAGTGCAGAGCCGAGCAGGACAATCCCCTCCCTCTACCTGCTGGTGATGCTTTGCCTGATGCCCCCCAGGACACAGTGGTGTCCCATTGTGTCACACATCACCCTGGATACCCAGACTCTGCATCCTGAGCCTGTGGCACAGCCCCCTTGCTGGTGTGCATGGTTGAAGGCTGTTGTTTGGTTGTACAGACCAGCATTATCTCTGTGCCCTTTCTGGAGTTTGTCTGAGGCTCTTGCATAAAGCAACAAAGTCTTCCCCTGGGATTTTGTTCCCTGTGGTTTAGGGGCTGCATTTGAGGAAGGATGCTAGGTAACTGAATAGGAGGGGCTTAAATTGTCAATGCCACCTGCTCTGGGACACCTTGCATTTCTTGTGGTGGTTTTTACATCCCTGTGCCTCTCAAGGGTGCTTTAGCACCAGCACTCCCTGCTGTAGGAGTGCAGAGTTGGGCTGATAAGGTTTCTTACTGCAGCAGAATCCCGCTGGGGCAGCCTGTGAGATGAACAGGTTAGGAAAGTTTGGGAGTACACAAACACTTGTCATTCTAGGGAGGCCACAGGGAAAGCAGCTGGCAGAGACAAGGATTTATAAGCTGTCTTCTGAAAGAATGGTCTAAACAGTGTTTGTTTCTTGCTGCCTCAGGTTTCAGATACAGAAAACATCCTGGGTATTGTTCATGTTCAAAATATCAAAATCTCGACAGAGGTCTGTGGTGTTAATCTGATCATCAACTTCCCTAAAGGTCAGTGAATGCCTCCCAAACAAAACAGTCCAGGTGCATTGTACTACTTTGGCAGGTGGGCAACCAAAGCACTTGGGAGGGGATGGGATAAAATGCAAAGGTGGCACAGATGCATAAAGCACATACCTTGCCAGCTGCCTGAAGTAAAGCACTGTCAGTCACTCCTTTCTGAACTTTGAAATGTGCAGTTTCGTGTGCAGATTAGATTTGGTGCTTTGAAACAACAGTGATGTGAACAGGCAGTTAGCAACTCCCAAAGGCTTAGCACAGCACAAATAGTTGGATTTGTGCTTGGAAGCAAGGAAATGGAAACCAAGCTCCTTGAGTTCTAAGCCTGCAGATACTTCAAGTAAGAAGAGAAAGAGGAGCCAAGTATGGAATCTTGCCAAAGAGGGTTTTGTCCCATCCAAGACTCAAACTGTGTAGCTTGTGATGTAGTGTGCTTTGCAGCAGCTTACAAGTATTCACCATTCCTTACCTCACTCTGTGGGTTTTCTGCAGGTTCAGATGGCAACCTGGACTTTGGAACCATTAATGTCCAGGAAAATAAGAAGCAAGTCCTGGGTTTGAAGAACAGAGCGACATACAACATTGAGTACAGGTGAGTCCAGTTGCCTGGCGGGGAGCTTTATCTCGGGCTCCCAGGCCTGTGTTCTCCCTCTGTCCATGACTAGAACCTGTTCCCATCCTGCTCCCTTTTTTTTTTTCTGGTCCTTCACAAAGCCCTGGCTGTGCTGGTGGCACATGTACTTTTAACTGCAGACGTCTTCATTCCTTCCCTTTCTCCCCAGTTTCAAGCTGAAAACTGGAGGTGCCAAGATGCCCAACTGGGAATCCCACTTCACCATCCAGCCGCAGGCGGGTGTGCTGAAAGCCTCCCGGCCCCCAGTGAATGTTGAGGTGCTCTTCCACCCCAAGACTGAACTGTTTCTCAAGAGCAAACCCATCCTGCTCTGCCAGGTGAGCTGCCTGGGCCAGGCTGTTTTAGCACACTGTGTCTTGGGAGCATAAGCAGGATAGGTGTCTCTTGGAAAGAAGGCTTTAGCTGGGGAATCCTCTCTCACAAAGTCTTTCAAAACCATGTGGGAGGCTTTATAAGCAGAGCTGAAAATCTGGCTCTGTAGGAGGCATTTAAATAGGGAGGGTGAGCTGATGGAGACCTGGGTGGGGACAGGGGACAGAGGTGGAGGCTGCCCTCTTTGCTGTGTTTACCAGCCTCTCCTCTGGTTGCAGATGATTGATCCCAGCCTTGGTCAAGGAGGCAAGCCAGTCACCACCATCCCAGTGAGCGTGTCGGCAAATGCTGTCTTCAGCAAGTACAGCATTCAGCCTGCCTCAGACATGGACTTTGGTGCCGTGATTAAGGGCACCAAGAAATCCCAGATCTTAATTCTGGAGAACAAAGGCATGCTTGCCTTCAAATATTCCATCCGCCAAGCACCTTCATTGCAAAGCAGAAGGTAAGAGAAGACCTGCAGCAGCCTTCCTGGCTGAGGAGGCACCACCACACAGCTGGTGTGTGACAGACAGCCAGACCTGGGTTATTGTCCATTTGTGTCACTAGCTTGGGAAGAGGGAGCAAAAAAACACCTCACAATCCCCATGTGAGGGACAAAGCTGGTGATAAGAGCTGCTCTGTCCATAAGCTACAGCAGTGGGTGCTGCAGGCAGCTCTCTGGGAGCCATCAGGAAGCAGGAAGGCTTTCCTCCATGGGGAAGGTCAGCTTTGGCCTCAGAGAACGGCTGGGGAGCTCAGCTTGACAGATGTCTCTGCTTTCTCCTCTCAGCTCACAGCAAGAGGAATCTGCCCCAGCAGTCAGGGAAACAAAGCAGTCGACACAGGTGGGTGGCTCCTACTCCTCCCCAACATGTGCTGCTGCAGGGGATGTGGGAGGATGCTGCTGTGCCCAGGCTGGGGGTGCATCACCACAGGGCAGGACATGGTCTGCGGGATGGAGAGTCCATGACCTACTCAGCTCCACTGACAATCCCATGCATTGGCTCTGACCTGCAGTTGTGGGACAAGAGAGGGGAGCAGGTCCTGTGTTTGGTGGCTGCTAGCCAGCATAGGTCTGTGAACACCACAGAAGCAAAATGTCCGTAGAGCTCTGACAATTTTGCTTTTTCTTCTTCCATCATTTCTCTCGGTCATTTCTGCTCTCCTGTACCCTAGGATGTTAAGGAATCCCAGCTACCACCTTCATTCTTTACCCTCAATCTCCTTTCTCTCGGCCACTTGGGACAGGCTTGCGGCTCCTTCTGGCTTGTTCATCTCATCCTGGGGCTACTTTTGGGCCATGGAGTCATCCTTCCCTGCCCTGGGACTGGGTGCTTGGGCCCACCTGGAGCCCGGGGCATGGCCTATGCCTTGCTAGGGGTGTTCATGTTACAGCTGTTAGGCATCAGCCTCTCCTGGCACTCTTTCTGCAGGCAGCCCTCACTCTAGGCATGTTCACGGTGTCCCCGTGCTCTGGCTCTGTCGCTCCCTGGAGCCAGCAGAAGATAACAGTGGATTGCAATGCAGGACCAGAGGGGAAATGGAAGGAGCAGCTGTGCATCGACATCAGTGGCAGAGACCCCAGCGACAATCCCCTCGGCATTCCCTTTACCCTGACTGCCGAGTCCTGCTTCCCAAGTACGTACTGTCCGCAGGTTCCCGTGGGTAGACCTGCTGCTGAGCAGCACCTAAACTTGCTGTTAGGATAGAGAGGCACCCTGGTCCTGAAGTCCACCCTTAAAATCCTCAGAGGTTCCAGTCCTTTTCAAGTCCACCGGTGGGGAGAGGCTGGGAGGGATGCGTGGAAGGAGAAAAGTGCCCTTTAGGGCTGAGGTTGACTGAGCTCCATCCTCACAACCAGCTCTCCTATCCAGGGCTGGGGTTTGCAGTCACCTGAGCAGAAAGGGCTTATCAAGCCTTCTGAGAGGCCAACAGGGTGCAGATAAATTCAGCAAGGAGGCTTCTCCATCCTCAGCCCTCCCTCTGATCTGTCTGCAGCACTTACTGACGACATCACATCCATCTTCGAGCAGTACCCAATCTACAACAGCTCCAAACTCCGACGGAAGTTACAGTCCGTGGAAGGCCATGGTGTGTTCGTCAGTGATGCGAACAAATTCATCTTCACCAAAGTTCTCATTGGGCAACAGGCCACAGCTCACCTGAAGATCTCGAATGGGAGCTGTCTCCCCTGTGATGTGACCCTCTCCATCAAAGCCATGCCTGGAATGGTAAGAACAAGAGGCCAAGGTGACTGTTGCTCTCCAAAGGCCGTGTGAGGGCTTGCCTTGTTCTCCAGATTCATTGCATTCTCTGGCCCAGCTGGACTAGTTCAACTCAGTGCAGGTCAAACTGCAGAAGAGAGTAACAATGCCAGGGGGGACCGTTGGCATTGAATGCCACATATCTCAAGCAAATTTTGGCTTACATTTTTGGATCTTTGGTGGGAGACTTGAATCCTTCTGAACATCACTTGAATGCACACTCGGAGAGGGGCTGTTACGGACTGATGTGCCAGAGCCCAAAGCAGAGCATTTCCTCAGGCTCGCTGGCTTTTCCTTCTCTTTAAAGGCCAGTTCTAGATTATTTGCAAGGTTTTCTTGCAGTCACAATTTCCCATGTGTGCTGGGCTGGATGCCGAGCATTCAAAACAAGCTTTTGCACACCTGGGCTTTAGCTCAAGGTCAGCGTCCCCTGGGATGGAGGGAGCCTGTCCAGGGAAGCAGGAAGCAAGGCACTCTGTTCTGGGCTGTTCCCACTGATGCTTATATGAATATACTGTGTCATGTTGAAAGACGTTTCCTCCTAATACTGCACTGTGGGTTCTCTCAAGCCTCAGAGCCTCATCAAGAAGATTTTCAAGTTGAGTCCTGTCAAGGTGAGCATTCCTGGCTTATCCCACACCTTTGCTAAGGTGACCTTCAGTCCACAAGAAGACCAACTCTACGAGTGCACTTTCACAGCGTCCATTGTTATCCCAAAAAGGTAACTCGGCCTGTGAAATATTGGGGTGGACCATTCTGATAGCTGCCTCTCCTCTTGTTAAGTCTAATGCTTTCAGTAGTACCCTTAGGCAGAGTACTTGGCATGAGATGATCTGAGAGGCAGTGGCTATTAGAGCAGAGCACAAAAATAAAGAGGATACTTTAGCCTATGTGAAGGACTATGAAGAGAGGGCACTAGGTGCCCAACTGGAAGTTCCTGAGAAGTGCAGCAGCTGAGTTGGGACTTTCCAAGGACAATGGCTTAGATGAAGCAGCTTCTGTGCTAGCAAGTGAAGATTTCCTCCTTATTTGCTGCAAAGTGAAGTGATCCTGTGTGATTTCCTGGCATGTATTAAGCTATTTTTCTATCAAGGGAGTGACTGGAGCTCTTATCAAAGAGAAGCCCAGTTCTTCTCCCTAGGAGCCATGTACTGGGGCTCTGACCCACCATTCCCCAGCCCCTTAGTGGCTGAATTGGAACAGGAGAAGTCAGCTTTCTGCTGTAACAAACAATTCCTTTTTTTAGTGTCCTTGGAAATAATCTTTACTGATGGTGTTGTTGATTTATTTTTCTCTTTTTTGCTTTTGTACTGTTTCCATGGTGTTCTTTTGCTTGTTGCATACATCTCATATCACTGCAGCCAGGGGATTTGCCACATCTCATCTGGTGCCTCGTTGTTTACCTGCTGGACTGAATGATTCAATGAAGGGAAATTGTTTTTAACTGTTACTCTGGAAGGCTTTGGCTCTTTGGAGTGGATTCCTCTTGTGAATGGCTCCAAGTGGACTGGAGAGAAGTGGGGGGTGGGTGGTGTCATGGGGCACAGGAGCACCAGCCAGGGAGAACACAGTGGGTGTCCCTTGCTGCACTGCTCGCGCAGTGGGAAATGGGTTAGTGCCAGCTGAAATGGTTTCTGTGCCTCTGCAGCTGGCCCCTGAAAATCAAACCCCAACAGCTGACGTTCACCATCAGCGGAGAGGGGAATAAGCCTCAGGTGACAGTTGTGTGCCCGGAACTTCAGAGTAAGAGAGGAAATCCTGTGCTGCGCTTCAGGAGGCTCCTGCTGGGGGAGTCACAGACGCTTCCCCTCGTCCTGTGTAACAAGGGCATCCTACCTGCCCAGGTGAGGACTCGCTCAGGGAATGCTCTGGGCTGGGAACAAGTACTTGTCCCATGGAGGAAGGGTGCCAAAAAACATGGGAACAGGTCTCAGAAATTCTTTTTAAGCAAATGCGTGACTTCTGCTCTCCAGGAACAGAGTTCTTCTTGGAAATGTGATTTTCTGTCCAGTCTTTCCTCTTCAGTTGAAGGCTAGAAGGGTTGTGGGGTATTTTTACTGTCTCTCAGTTCACGTTTTGTTCTCATGTGGGCGTTTTTATGTCCCAGTTCCATTAGATCACTTTCAATCCTGGTTTACTACATTTTAATTAAACTTAATTGTGGTTTACTTATATTCTGCCCATTACATTCTGTCCTATTTGGTTCTGTCAATTTTCTCTAAATGCTTCTAAACACCCCTTTTTCCTATCTGCCTTGACTTAACCACTGTGTTTGAGGCGGGGAGGTGGTCTGGACCAGTGGCAGTATGGGGTCAATCTACATGCCATCCTCTACTGTGCTCCATGTTCCCTTTTCTCAGTTTACATTACACGTCGTGGATGAACGGGGAGTTTTCTTCATGAAAGGCAGGCAGTCCGCACTAGACAACTTCCACATTGCGGACATGGGAGAGGACTCCAGCGGAAAAGGTAAATTCTCTAACCATGCAGCATGATCATCCACAGAGGAAAAATATGTGCCCTGCTCTTGGCTTGTCTAAGCAGCAGCCACATGTTAGACATAGTTTCTGTCTTGGTGTCTCTCTGTCCCCCAAGCTTTCCTTGGGAGCTCTTTGCAGGCGTTCCTCCCAGCAAGTTGTAGGAAGTCTTTTGTTCTTCTAGACATGGTGGGTTGAGTTGTGGGGGACTATCACCACCTCAATAGACCATCTGAGGTCTTTGCTGCATGTGGGAAGGTACCAACCTGAACAGAGGCAGCCCTTGAGCATGCAAGCTAGCCAGCAGAAGCCAAAACCACTGCTCGGCTCAGCTTTCTATATGGCAGGAGCTGGCTGGAAGCAGATGGAATGAGGGCTGGGCGTAAACCTACAGTTAAGCTGCTTAAGCAGTGACATGTGTGATGGTGGCATAGTCTTGTGAACACAGGAAGGGGGTTTGGAACCATTGGTGGTAGAACCTGTGCTTAGAAGCAACTGATTTCAACTTCTTATTCCTCGTGTACCCCACGGAAATATTTCCTCTGTACAGCTCTATCACTTGACTCTGATTTCCATTGCTGTGCAGCAAAGAAGCCTCAGGAGTCTTACCTGCTCCTGCAACATGGACAATCAGCAGAGTTTGACGTGTTTTTCAAACCCACCCTGGCCCAGCATCTGGAAGGGAAGATCTGTGTGGCAGTGGCAGGCAACTCTGAAGAGATCCTTATAGAGCTGGTGGGTGAAGGCTACGATGATGAGTTCACCCTTGATAACCTCCCTGGACAAGGCAAAGACAGTGAGGAGAAGAATGATAAGGAGCCTCTGGATGGAGACATCATTGAGGGTAAGAGAGAAGAGGCTGCCAAGGTAGAGTAAGGAAGAGGACAATGTCTGATCATGCGTGTCCTCTCTCCAGCCAGGCCTGGGCTGTCAGCCACTGCACCTGGTGGCCTGTGAGCATGCCGGCCGTGCACACAGAGCAGTGTGTGCTGTGCTGCTTGTCATTGTGCACAGGCACAGCCACGGGCTTAGGGACTTCTCAGAGTGTTTCCCTGACAGTGGTGGGTTGAGGAACTGCATCTCCCAGACGGAGGAAGGCTTGGAGCAAGGAAGAGTCGAACATACGTGTGTGTGTGCACGTGAAGGGGGGTGGATGGACCTAGCGGCACACTGAGATCTCTTGCTCTCCTTCTTAACAGCTGTCAGAGTGAATCACATCGATTTTGGGGAATGTACAGTCAGGACATGCCACCAGCAGACCTTCACGATCACCAACCGCAGCAAGGTGGAGGTGATGCGGTTTGAGTGGCTGGCAGATGCTCCATTCCAGTTCTCCCCCAAGGTGCGCTTGGATAGCTCTGCTTTTCCCTGTTGCTTAAGCCCTGCCCTGGTATTCCTGGGAGCTGGCAGGGAGTTACCACATACCGGTGAGAGCCCACTCCAGTGCCATGTAGGAGATGCAATCCCTGGCTTTGCTGGGGCAGGGCTGTCAGCCCTGCAAAAAAGGCTCCATGTTATGAGAGGTGGCACCTTCTGTTCCTACTTTTCTCTATCAAATCTCACATAAATTCACACTGAGGTGCAGATTCCTGGCATAGCTGCTCATCATACCTATCCATTTTGGTGTCAGTCCTGCCCTTGCCAGTGACTCCAGTTTGGTCTTGACACTGTGGTTCTCCCTAGGTTGGACACCTCCAGCCTGGTTGTGCCAAGGATATCAGAGTGACCTTGAAATCTGATGTCCCGGTCACCTTGCAAAGGCACTGTGTGACATGTAAGGTGGCCAAGATCAAATATGAGCTGCCCCCAGAGGAGGTTTATGACTGGGACGACACAATGTGCACGAGCGAGTGGGTGGACACCACCAGGAAAGGCCCAGCAGCCAGATGGCCTGGGAAGGAGAAGGTAAGCACAACAGCAAAAGCTAACTGAGCTTCTACAAAAGGAACTGCTGACAGCAGCAGACCAGCATTGCTGCTGGCGGAGCAGCTCCTGCTTCCCCTGGACACT
The DNA here is from genome assembly GCA_013396735.1 of Grallaria varia. Lineage (NCBI taxonomy): Eukaryota > Metazoa > Chordata > Aves > Passeriformes > Formicariidae > Grallaria > Grallaria varia. Next base: position 111,800 of record VWZG01013663.1, on the reverse strand, counting down.
GGCTCCAGCTGTGAAGGTCCCCAGCAGTGCATTTCAGGGGAGAGGTGGAAGCATAGTGACCAGATGCGCTCCCACAGGAGCGGGGAGGCCTTTTGACAAGAGACCTTTATCCCCACCCAAACTACTGGTCTCTGCCACAAGCCAGGTGTTGCAGCCTGTGTTGAATGGGAGGTCACGTTTTATGATCTTGTCCCATTTTATGGTGTTAAAATCTCTTCATCTGATTTAGTGCCTTGTCACCAACAAGGAGTTAAGACCACTGTGCTCTGTCTCGTTTTGAAGTGGAGAGCAACACAAGTGCTCTTCTGCGTACACTGGTGAGCTCCAAGTTCTGTCCACACCAATACCAGAGATGCTGGTTGTGGTCTCTGTATTGTGTGGGATATCTCATCATGGAGCAACCCAGGCACTGTATGACAGGATGCAGGAATCTGGAGAAGCATCATCTCCAGAAACTCTTGCTTTTACTGTTGTTATTGCCAAACACCCTTTTATTGGTGAAGGTTCTGAGTTTCTGAACCATTGTAAGTTCTGTAAGCCAAACTTCCCCATCAGAGCATTGGGAGTTGGAGACTTTCCTGGTGAGATCACTCACACCCACAAATGCCCATAGCCAGCTCCCACCCCACACACAACATCTGGAGAGCACTTTCTCCTAAGACAAGAAGGAAAAAGTTCTTTCTAGGACACCAGTCAGTCTCAAGGTTCTCCATCCACAGAGCTCCAGCATGGGAACTTAATCCTAATTCTGAGACTGACTGAATTTATAGGGGGCCAGGGAAAGGGTCAGGGACTCTACAGGGTTGAAGCACAGTGTCTGACAGCTGGCCATAGTCCCCATGGGTGTATTAATAGCTGTGGTGACTGCTTTGATCAGTGGGTAGAAACAAATACTGCAGCAGAAAAGTCCGATTTTGTCAGATTTCCAGGGGAATAAGCCTGAATGTCCTTTCTATGCGGCCGATTTTGGAGGCCAAAAGATTCCCTGCTCAGCCTGTCTTTCTGTATTCTGCTCAAGTGATTCTTCCCTCTTCTGTCTGCAGGTGGCCAAGACACTCCTGGAACCACCTCATACCTTCCTGGAGAAGAGCATCCGTGAGGTCGAGCTTTACCTCAGTGCTCTTGTGGACTATGGCAGGTTCAAACTGAATACAGCTGTGGTTCAGTGCCATGAGACCAGGCTCTTCCAGACATCGAAGAGCACGTGAGTGTTTGAGGCCAGGCAGGGGCCTGCTGGGGGGAGCTGCCATTGTCCGCGGCTGGCCCAGTGTCTGCTTGCCAGAACCATGCCGTGCTTGGGTTTTACGTTCAGTCGTACCTGCTGTTCTTCCCTTTAAACCAATCATTTATTGTTTCATCCTTCCAAGTCCTGGCTGGGTGCTGGGGCCCAGCCTGAACCCCAGCCAGCTGCCAAGCCTTTCCCAGCCGTGTGCTCACTGCTCCACCAGCAGGATTGGGGAGGGAACTGAAAGGTAAAAGCTGGAAGACTCATGGGTTGACATAAAGACAGTTAAATAGGGAAAGCAAAAGCTGCGCCCACAAGCACAGCAAAACAAGGAATTCATTCCCTGCTTCCCGTGGGCAGCCAGGTGTTCAGCCATCCCCAGGAGTGCAGGGCCCCATCACAAAGAACAGTTACTGGGGAGGACAAAGACATTCCATCCAAACATCTCCTCCTTCCTCCTTTTCCCCCCCCACTTTGTATACTGAGCATGACATCATAGCATGTGCAATATCCCTTTGGTTGGTTGGGCTCAGCTGTCCCGGCTGTGTCTCCTCTCAACATCCCAGGCAAGCCAAACTTCCTTCCCAGCCTGGCAGTACAAAAAGCAGAAAAGACCTTGGCTCAGCAATAACAGAAACATCTCTGTATTATCAACTGGAAAAAAACCCTCTACCCCAGCCAAAACAAGCACAGGCCCACATTACCTACATGCAAAGCCAAGCAGGAGATGGTGGCCACCATCTTGCTGAGCTGTGCCAAGAGAGCTTCAGTGCTGCCATGCCCTTCTGCTGAGAACAGCCATGGTTTTGCTTTCATTGCACAGCACCTGTTCTCATCTGCTCGACAATGACTTTGCAGTCAAACCAAGCCATAAAGGCCAGAATGAACCCCTTAACTTCAGCCTTCTAGACACCATGTTGGCCCTTTCCTCTTAAACTTCCAGACTTTGAAATACTTTGGGCCACCCAGGGCAGCAATCTGAGTGTGGTAGAGTTTCCCGGGGAAGAGGAGGATCCTCAGCAAAAGCCCACCATGCAGTGTTACTTTACTACCTGCTTTTTATTTATTGAATGTTTTCTTTTTATTCCTCCTTCTTGTTTTTCAGTTTCAGGATGTATAATACAGGAAATGTACCCCTGAAATACTCCTGGGAAGCACCTGTGGATACTAAAAGAGCATCGAGATGTTCTCGGAAGCTGTTTTCATCTACTCTGATGTGTAAGGCATTGGCTCTCTGTGGTGGGCCTGGGACATTTCAGTTGGTAGTTGAGGGCTTCAGCTGGGGAGAAGACCCTGCCACTTCACCCCAAAACATTAATTGCTTTTTCATCCCTTTCCACTCCCATCAGCATCTTCACAGCTGCAGAGGGAGAATTTTTTCCTTGCTCCCCCCATGCCTTTTAGTGCCTCCTGTTCTTGCTCTGTCACTTGTGCTCTGCATGGGAGCTGAGCCAGGCTCCAGGGAGGGCCACATCTTGGGTCAGGACTGGGAAGGGGGTCATTGGGGCACCTCTTTGAGAAGTCTCTGAGACTGGGAAAAACAACGGTGCAACAAGTGAGCTGCTCTGCAGCCACTGTCTGTATGCAGTTCCCTGCTCCAGGGCAAATGCAAAGTCACAGTCTAAAAGCAACCCTGCTGCTCTGGCACAGGAGTGTGTGTTGCAGGCAGAGACTCTGCTCCCACCCGCTGTCTCTGCTGCTGAAAGTACTTGGCCAGAGATGCTCCAAGTGCATCCCAGCTCTTTTCCATCCACCAGGAGCAGGAGGCAGAGTTGTTGGGAACAAAGGATTTTGCTCTTCCTTTCTGCAGGTTATTTCTTATCCTCTGCTGCTGTGAAGGTCTGGTTCAAGTGTTCTGCAAGGCAGAGCCGGTCAAGACAGCCCCATTCAAGCCAACGCCCTTCAAAGCGGCTGCGCCGGTCTCAGAAGAGCGTTAATTCCTCCCTGGAATTGTCTCCAAATGCCATCAATGCCCCAGCACTGTTCTCCATCGAGCCCCGCTGGGGTACAATCCCTGCTGGCAAGGGTCAGGTTTTTAAGGTGACCTTCTGCCCCACACAGGTGGGGAATTTCAAGAAAGAAATGCACTGCAGGTAGGAAGCATCCGGGTGCTTTCCAGTAGTTCATGCTCCTGATGGGTATCACAGAATGGGTCATGTTGGAAGGGACCACAGTGGGCCATCTGGTCCCACCTCCCTGCTCAAGCAGGGTCATCCCAGAGCACATGGCACAGCATTGTGTCCAGAGGTTTCTGGAATATGTCCAGTGTGGGAGACTCCACACCCTCTCTGGACAACCCGTCAGCTGCACAGGAAAGAAGTTCTTCCTCATGTTCAGGTGGAACTTGCTTTGCGTCAGGTTCTGCCCATTGCCTCTAGTCCTGCTGATGGGCACCACCAAGCAGAGCCTGGTCCATCCTCTGACACACTCCCTTCAGTCCCTCTGACTGGGGTGGGTGAGCGTGGAGACGTGGGGACAGCCAGCCCCAGAGAGGCAGTAGAAACACCCAGCATCCAGGAGCACAGAAAGATGATCACCCGGCCTTGGCAGAAGCCAGTATGGAGACAATGGGAAAAGACATTGTATGCAACACTAAGCTTCTGGAGGGTTGTAAAATCTCGAATGGGAGATGCAGAGTGGCTGTCAAGGGGCCATCCACTCCCTAGCTGTGCTCCCTTATGGGACAAGCACAGCCTCTTCCTCAGCCCGGAACCTCGTGTGCTGCAGTTGGTCCCCAGGCCCATAACTGGTCGTGTTTCTGCCCCTCCACCTCTGGTGCCTCCATGACAGGGAGTGCAGTTCTGTTTCATTTGCTGCTCGTGGCTTGTATGGAGAGGGTATGCAACAGTATGTGCTCTGTGAGGAGACAGGCAAGCAGCTGGCTGGCTGGCAATGTTCATGTGACTAATACCAGTCCCTTTCTTCCTAGACTTTCCAACCTGAGGCCATACAAGAAGAGCCCACGTGTGATTGTGACGGGGAGAGGGTGGATGCAAAAGGCTGGTCTGAAAGATTCTGATGTTTTCAACGAAGATGGAACACAGAGCACCAAACCTCGGAAGAGCGTGCACTGGACACCAGTGCTGGAGTGACACCGTTTGTGTCGTTGTTTCTCCTCATGGCATCACAGCCTTCAACAGAGACCTGTCCAGCTCCTCTTCCATTCTCTACCTCATCTCTAAACTACCTATTAAACTGTTTGTTTCAAGCCATGACTTTTCTCACTTTTACTGCTCCAGTTCTCTCCCTCATTCCACCGGAGGGCAGTGAGCAGGTGTCTGTGAGTGCTTGGTTGTCAGCTGGGGCTCAGCCATCTCCAGGAAAGCAGGTGTCATCAGACATCACCTCCTTCCTCCTCGGCCTGCTCTGCTCTCTCAGGAATTCTCATTCAGACTTGGCCTTTGTGTCATGGCTCAGTGGTGAAGTGTCCCTTGGTTGCACCATGAACTCTGTGGCTGATGTGGGAGCAGCACTGGCTGTACCAGGAACTCCAGCTGCATGGCTAAAGGCTGCCCTGAAGGACAAGAGTGGGAACACTCAGTTATCCCCTGACAGCCTGGGAGCATCCACTGCCTGAACCGTAGCCTAAGGTGAGCGGTACCACTGACTCAGTAATTACTACAATTCAGTTTTACTTGAGACTGGAAGGTTCAGCGTTCCCATTGCTCCACTTCCAAGGGGCTTCCCAACAGCACCCCTGCCCCAGTGCTCAGCTGGGAAAGAGCCCCTGGCAGTGACAGGCAGAGGAGAAAGTTGTGTGGAGACCTCACAGCACCTTCCAGGGAAGCCACAGAGGGACTCTCTGCCAGGAACTGTAGCAACAGGACAAGGAGGGATGGGTACAAAGTGAAAGAGGGGACATTTCAGTCAGATATTGGGCAGGAATTCTTTCCTGTGAGACACCGGCACGGGCTGCCCAGGGAGGCTGTGGATGCTCCAGCCCTGGAACGCTGCAAAAGCCAGGCCGGAGGGGGCTGTGAGCGATCTGCTCTGGTGGCAGGTGAGCTCCGAGGTCCTTTCCAGCCCCGGAACACGCTGCGATTGTGCAGCCGGGCAGGAACGCAGCGCTGTGAGCGCCCTTCTGCCCCCGGAGCTGCCCCGACGGCGGAGCTCAGCGGGAGCGACCGGGATCGCGGGAGCCGCTTTGGCGGGACAGGGACAAAGCCCAAGGCCGTGGGTGCGGGGCCGGGCGGGGCCGGCGGGGCGGGCTCAGCCGGGGCCGTGGCCGTGGCCGTGGCCGGGATGGCGGCGCAGCGGGACGGGCGGCGGGAGCGGCACCGAGCGCTCGGCCCCGGGGT
>VWZG01013663.1:81504-105361 GCA_013396735.1 Grallaria varia | reverse complement strand
CTGCCCCATCCCGACCCTCCTGTCCCCCCCCCCGGGATCAGCACTGCCCCATCCCGACCCTGTGCCCCAGGCCATGACCAGGTGTTTTTGCACTGTGGCCATTCCTGTCTTTCGGTGCCAGAAACGAGTCGGACCCCCGGAAACCCGTGACAGGAAAAGATCCTTTGCAGAGCAGAGGAGGAAGGGAAATGAGGGTTGTTTACAGTGAGTCCGAGGAGAGAACTGTCAGTGCGGTGCCGCTTTTAGCCATAAGAATGTTCAGTCTGCAGTAAATATTTTGGGTCTTGCTTAGGAAGATCCAAATAATTACAGTTACAGAGCCGATAAGCTTATTGTGAATGTGATTTTTACTGATCTTATGCCTATTACTGGAATGTACTTAGAAGTACCTTATTTAATCGTGTGTTTCAGAATTTTCTGCTCCTACTTGGAGTATTTTAGTGTTGCTGTGCAAGTCGTCTGTCTGGATTCACCTGCCGGTTTCTTACGCAAACAAAGATGATGCAAAACATCAACTCTGACATACTAAAGCAGCACTTGCAGTGTGCCTTACACAACGCTGTGCAGGGCCGTGTGTTTCTGAGAGCCAGCCTTGGGGGATTAGTTGGGATGGGCTCAGCTTCTTCTCATGTAGCTCTTGCGAAGGCACGTTCCTGCTGATCTGCAGGAACTTTAACCACCCTTTCCAGCAGCTTTGGCTTAAAAGATAAACATAAAGTGATGCTGCAAGACCAACAAGTGTCTGCAGATACAAGAAGAAGGGTAAAAGTTGCTACATTTAACAGTAATGTTCCTTTACACTGCAGCTGAGAAGATCACCGGGGCAGGTGTGTTTCCCAGGAGGCAAAAGTGAAGCTGGTGACAAAGATGATATTGATACTGCTCTCCGAGAAGCTAAAGAAGAAGTGGGACTCCAGCCAGAGAAGGTGGAAGTCCTCTGTAGGCTGGTGCCTGGGATTGATAAAGTAAGTGAACATATCATTACAAAATAAGGTCAGGTTGTTGTCTTTGGTGGGGTTGGCAGTGACCTTTTCAAACCCGTAAGTGCCAAGAGCTGCCACCTCCTCGAGGGAAGAGGGACTTGCTCTGCGTTTGGCATTTGTCACACCAGCCTTGGGACACCAGTTAGTGACACACTGGAGTCCCCGAGAGACAGTGCTGAGCTGGGGAGAGTTTAGCAGGGCCATGAAGGTAGTCAGGGTGTCAGAGCACGTGGGTTAGGAGGAGGCAGTGAGAGGTGGGTGTGCTCAGCTCAAAAGCCAGCAGGGCATCTCTCTGCTCTCTTCGCCTGGGTGGTTGTAGGGAGAGGATGATACCAGGCTGTTCCTGAGACATCAGCAACAACGTGGAAATTTTGATGAGATGCAAGGAGAATACTCTTTCCCATGAGGCTGGCCCCAACCTGGAGCAGATGTTCCTGGCAGGCTGTGTAACAGAGCCTCGGTGTCCTGCTGTACCCCCCGAGGTTCGGGGCAGTGTCCTGCTGACACCAGGGCTGTGCAGGCAGAAAGGGCCACCAGAGGTGATGTGCACTCGGATTCCATAGGGAACTCCAGAAGGGAGGCTCCCAGAGGTGTCTTTGAAGTGTAGGTCGCTGTTCGTAAATTTAACAGGCTGCCAATTTCAATAACAACGATCAGTGTTCCCTGAGATGGGTTTCCCATAGCACGAGGGGTTGCTGTTTCTAAAGACTATCTTTGTTCTCCAGGTAACAGTTTATTGCTATGCCTCCTGTTTTTCTATCCATTAGCAACAGTCTCTCACTGTTAAAAAACAAAAGAACTGGTTTTGAAATTACATTGCAAAAATGTTTTATTTGACTTCTTAAATTATAATTTTTCTACAGATAACATTAAAGTCATGTAGCTCAGAGCCTCTGTGTAAAAACGATCAAATTTTCAGTGTTTTCCACCAAATTACCTCAGGCAGTAGAAAAGATCATGGTTTTGGAACGCAGAAATTTTACCTGTTGGATGCTACTTTGTCTTTTCTGTACAGGATTCCAAGTGATTCTGACTGGGATGGAGTCTCTCCAGACTTGCATCAAATAGCACAAATGTTGTTTTGGTGTTACTCTTTTCTCCTCAACAGTGATCTTTGTTAGTGTGAATAAATAGAGCTAACAACATAACTTACAGAATTTAGTGTGCTCTTGGTGCAAACTACTATTTCAGTAGATTTTGCCTCCCTGTTGAAGAAGGCATTACATTTAAAATTAAAATGTCCATAAATAAGTGGTTTCAAAAAGTGTATGTATTCTACAGCTAGATATACTTTATTCATATTTCTGTATCTATAGGAATTTCTATATTCTAGGAAAACTCTTGTATCCTAGGAAAATAGATACAGAAATATGATAAAGCATGGGTGGTCTGGAAAATTTGGATTAAAATCGGAACTTGACAAAGTAAGGAAGAAAGACCCATGAGAAAGCATGCATGCCTTTCATTTCTGTAGAAGACTGACGAGCCTTTTTAACTGCTCTATGACTATACAGGATGAACAGAATATTCATAACATCATGTTTAACAAACACAAATATATAATTTTAAATTGTTAAAGTCAAATTACAAAGCTTGCCACTAGAGGGACTAAATCGCATCACAGTTAAGAGTAGTTCATAGGCTTCTTGTACTTATTTTGCAACATCTGAAATGTTTTTAAAGAACATTTTCACTTGATACAGACTTAGTGTTTGAAGGTTTTGTTGATGGGGGGTTTTACTGTGTTTTTTCTCTCCTTGTAGATGAATCACTTGGTGACACCAGTTGTAGGATTTATAGAGGATACATTCCAGGCCACTCCTAATCCAGACGAAGTGAGCGAGGTTTTTCTTGTGCCTCTGGAGTACTTCATCAAGCCCCTAAATTACAAGGCCTTGCCTTACAAAACCCCATCAGGTCACTTAAGTCAGATGCACTGCTTTATATATGATGACCCGGAACATAAAAAGTCATTCAAGATATGGGGACTTACTGCACACTTTGCCGTATTTCTTGCTCTTATAATTTTTGGAGAGAGACCTACCTTTGAAGTGGATTATGATCTTGACAACTTAATTTCTTCTGCTGAGAATAACTTTATGAAATTGTATGCATCTATATATGAAAGAAAGAAGAGTAATCTGTGACAAACTGGTCTGGCAATCAGTTTATACTGAAGGGGTTCGTTTACTCCCTTTGTACCTATTATTTGTTTGAAAGTTACACTTGAATTTCTTCTAAATTGAGAACTTCTTAAAGCTTATTTCTAAATAATATTGTCAAGTTGACAGTGTAATCTGTAATTTTTCATCTCTTTTAGAGCTGCCAAAAGCACCAGGATTTTTGATGAAACACAGTTTTTGGAAAGTTTTAGTTCCTGCCTTTGTTTTGTGTGATCGGAGGTACTTCCTATAGTTGGCCTCCTGTATAATGAGGTAGTACTATTTTATCTAATTTGTGTCTCTTTGAGTTGGAATATGAAAACTTTTGGGGGTCTGTCTGTCTGTTAGGTGTGGCATACTACATATGGACAACACAATGCATACAGTCTGGTGGGGGATCTTTAAGCACACACAAAACGCACAATAAAAGTATTAAAGGTGTCAGGAGCTTTCACAGTCTTGCTTTGTTTTGCTTGGGCTTGTGGAGGGAAGAGGGTGGGATGATAACGTTTAATGAATCTTGCTTATTTTGTCATTTCTCACAAGGAAATTCTGTAGGCTGTGGAAAGCTCAGGATACAGGGAACAGAACTGAACTTTGCTCCTCAGCATCTTGTTAACATCCCTCGCTCAGCTCCTGGCAGGAGTCATCTCCAGGAAAGAGAAGTGGAGGTGAGGACAAGGATGCTTATGTAGAGCTGACCCTTCCTTCCCCAGGCACCCTGGCAGTGTCAGACACGTGCTGCCCTTTGTGCCTGTGCCCTCCCTGCTGATGGAGCAGAGCCTTAGTCACAGTGGTTGTGACCTTCCTGGGAAATGGTGAAGGTTAAAAAAGCTCGAGAGACTTAGTTTGGATTTGAGCTGTTGGTCCAGACTCCAAGTGTTAGCAGGCCCAAACAGCTGATTTTGCCTGGGTACCAAGGTGTGAGGTGAAAGCACTCAGTGTCTCTCAGCATCCCGTGCCCTAGTGCTGGTCTTGAATAAGATGGACAAGACACTCAGTTGTTGCTGCAGGTGTTTGCACTCAGGCTGCCCCTGCACCAGTCACTAATGGATGCAAGTGTGTGAAGAAGAGGCTGGTGGCTGTTCCTCTGCACGTGCAATAACTGGTCAGGAGTCAGACTTGTACATCAGCAGCTTTGTACTGCACTTTTTGGCTGTGACTTCAGCAAAGTGCATAATTTTTACAAATACGAGTTTCCCAAATACGGCTTGAATAGCAAATCCTGATTTTCTAGGAAACCCAGTTCTGAGATACGTTTTTTAACTTCTCATAATTGCATCCATAGCATTCCTTGGCTGCTGTGCTAGGACAGTAACATTTAGGCAGTGAAATTCCAGCTTGTGTTTGGTTGGTAAATGCAGCATGACCTCTTTCTGAAGAAGAGGAAGATGCTGGAGTTGCCCTCAGCTGACCAAAACAAATCAAGGCTGAAATCAATGCAAATCTTTCAAGGACAGAGTTCGCCTTTGCCTTCCATCCTGCTACGACTCTGCCAGGTGTACTGTTTGTCTCTTCCCAGAGGTAATTTGGTGGCAGGTGTTCTGCCTGGAACATCCTTTAGGCTGTGGCATTACGGAAGTACAAGATTGGCAATGAGAATAGTGGTGTGGAAAAGGCCTCAAGAATTAGTCTAATGTTTTGCCACCTAAAGATGTCATCAGGCTTTTTTGTCAGTCACAGTTTCTGTCCATCCCTTGACCTTTTTTTTTTCTTCCCTGAGCCTTCGGTAAACCTTCCTCCCCCATCCAATATGTGAAACCTGGCCATAGTACTCTGGTTAGCCATTTATTCGGGTTGGCTAGCACAGGATTCCTGCCCAGCTCCTTTTTATCCATCCCACTGTGATTGCTGGTGCTAAAGCTGCACAGTTACACTGACTCATATTCCACTTCCACTAAAGCTCCCTCATTCTTTTCTGAAAACACTGCCAGTTGTTCCTGCATTTGTACTTGGAGCATTCTGTATTTGAGCAGTTGATTATTCATTCCTACCAAGTGTAGCACTTTGCATTTTTCCTCATTAAATTACATCCTGATGTTTTTCAAAACAAACTGCAATGATCTACCACCGTGTTCTTCAGACATTTCCATCCTTCTATTTCCCTCAAGTTTAACGCAGAGGTTTCCTGATCCATTTACAACCTGGAGTGAGCGCACTCAGAACAGCAGAATCTCAGCTGGCAACTGCCCCTTTGACAGTGAACTGTTAACTCCTGTGTGTGGCTTCCTAATCCTCTGGGTAACATCCTACTGTTAGTTTTCAATAGACCGACCCTCCTGGGGCTGCACACAGGAACACCAGGCAGGGCTGGATCCCCAGACTGAGGATTTATAGCTCCCCTGTGCACCAAGACTTACCTGCCCCATGTATGGTGCTGTAAACACGTGTGTTCAAAGCAGTTTCTAGGGAAAAGACAATGGTTGCTACATATGTCCTTGTTAATTAAAGGGCTTACATAAAGGTTATCTGTTCCAATACCTTCCCAGCAACTGGAATTTGTGTGAGTTCTCCAACCCTTTCATAGGACACTGTTTGCTTTTTCCCAGCCTCTGTCAGGGGAGAGGATAAAGTTCCCTTAATTTCAAAGATAACCACTAATTAAGAGCACGGCTGTCGCGGTGAGATTCAGCCACCTTGAGCCTTTTAGCATATCTAAATGCCATCAAACCTTTCGTATTCCTGCATAAGCTCTTTTGGCTAATGCTATTATTAATAGTCTGTATTAATTATATTTTGTATCAGCTGACTTTTTAAGTTAAAATAACAAATATTTGGGTTTTTGGCCAAGGTGGAATCCTCAGAGAAGCAGTAGCCACAGTTATGAAGAACAGCTTCATTTTTCATTATTAAACACTTGTGAAATTATTGAAACATTTTTTTAAAAGCTTGAGTTCAAACTCTTCATCATATTACTTGTACCCTTGGTGGTTTCTATGAAAGCTAATGTATGCAGGTAAAGTAAGTAATTAAAATAAGTAAGTTTTTAATTAAAATAGAGCAAAGCAATTAGACCTTTGATTAATAAACAAAACAGGTGCCGAGAGACATCAGTACTAACTTACCATCCTCCTCTGCTCCCAGTTGACTTTTCTTTTTCATCTCTCAGCTGAGCTGAACAGAAATTTTACAAATTCAAACCATTGTTTGGTTTTAGTTCTCTATTTTAAACATTGTTGTAGGGAACTGCCAGCACAGCACCAGCAGTTCTGTTGCTCCTGTTAGCAAATGTAAACTGTGTTGATTTTTTAATCAAATCAACCATTTGAACTTGTTGAAAAACAAAACTTAGAGACGTGGAGACGCAAATCCTTGAGTGATTTGTAGTAAAACCACTGGGGCTTCATGCTTCACAATGTGTATCCTGTGTAACCTTACTGCCATTAGTTTGGAAATTTGGGAAGTGCTTTCTTAACTCAAAAGAGTTAAATATTTATTTAAATATCCATCTGGGATTCAAGTGCCCAAAACACTACTTGAAGTACAAAAATAATAGAAGGAAATTTAAGTGCTTGTTACTAAAACTACAATTCTGCAAGTCCCACATTTACTAATGGGAAATTGTTTCCTCAGGCAATTTTTAGATAAAATTCTTCCACAGTTTTTGGGGCAGGAACTACAACACGAATCCCTCCAACCTGGGCAGCCCTCCCAACCAAAGTCAGCTCCAAAGGGTTTTCTCTCTTACTGCTCCTGGGTTATACCTGAATATTACTCAAATCTGTTTCTCTCCACTTCTCCTCTGAGTGTGGTGATTTTAAAGGACTCCAGTGCTTTGAATTGTTGATTGCAAATGCATTGATACCTTAAGTAGAGCATATTAATATAGCTTCTAATCTGAAAAGGTGTTTTGTACATATTTATATTTACTCCTTGCACTTTTTCTTACAAACAAGTCACCGAGGTCATTACTTGGTTGAGAAAAGGTATGGAAAATAAATTCCAGATTATATTCTTCAGCTATGGGATAAGTAATGTTCTCATGACAGTAAAACGGGTGCAAAGGCTTGTGTCAGAACAAGAAATTACTGATATGTTATAAAATTAACTACAAATAAATGGCGTACAGTTGAATGTGAGTTGTTAGTCATTTTAGTTAGTGTGCAGTGATTCAACATGTAACATTTCTATATTTTTGAGCACTTGAATGTTCAGACTTTCGGTATTTAAAATTTATGTGAACATTTAACACTTACATATTTGATAAGTAAATTGGTTTTTAACAGTTACAACAATATGAAAACAATGAACATTGCTTAAAACAGTATGTGGACTAGTTTGAAGTGCATTAGTGTCCGGGAAAAAGAAAATGTATCTTTTCATCTCCAGCGTTTCAGTGCCTGTTGCTCAGTTAAAATGCAGCTGGAGTTCATACAGGGTTAAAATATTCAAGAAAGGAGATTGCTTCTATTCAGCCTGTGCCCAAATCATATAAATAAAACAGGAAATCTGGAGATGTGTCTGTCTTTCAAGAAAAGCCTCACGTGAGTATGTGTCACTATGTATGTGATGTACCTACAGTGATCCTTTTTTTTAGGAGGTTGCCATAGCAATGCAGGTTTCACAACAGTACATGTTAAATCATCTCCAGTTAAAAAAAAATTAGTTAGAGTTAAAAGGGTCATTAGGTAATCCCTCTGTCCCTCTAACCTTACTTCTTCCTAAAATGTGATTTAAGAAATAAGGAAGAGAAAAAAGGAATTGCACTTGTTTCTGATTCCTTGCAGAAGCTCATTCTGTAGTCAGAATGCTCACTTAGTGTATGGGATTCTGGGTTTCAACATAAGTTTCTTTATGCTTTGTGAGTTAATTAAATTTACTACATTGAATGGTTGCCTGTTGCTCAGCAGTTCAGATTTAGGGTAGGTTTTGTTTGTTTTTCAAAATTAAAAGTACGTGTACTGGGAAGGAAAACATCCAGGTAATAATGGAACAATAATGAAGAATAGTCATCCTGTTTGTCAGAACCTGCTGCAGGGGCAGGATTGTTCACTGGCTGCAAAGAGAGTCCTTTTGGTGGGCATATTTACTACTTCTCATCGTGGTTCTGTAACCCTTCAGACTGTCCACTCATGGCTGTTTATTGGCCTGCATCTGTCTTGATCTCCCCTGTATAACATTTGGACATACCTTGTGTTAAATCATCAGACTCACAGGCTGGGTTGGGTTGGAGGGACCCCCAAAGCCCATCCAGTGGCACCCCCTGCCATGGGCAGGGACACCTTCCACCTGCCCAGGTTGCTTCAAGCCCCGTCCAGCCTGGTTGCCCCTGGGACTCCTCCTGCAGCTGCTGCAGTGTTTGACCCCCAGTGCAGCTGCCCTAAAACGTTCTGGTGCCACAGCTCTGGCACCTCCTCTTGTTGCCCTGCCAGAGCTGTGACCTGCTGGCACCAAACAGGAGCTGCTGCTCAGAGGAAAGTGGGGTTTGTGCAGGTTGTGGTGCCTCTCCAGAGCCCCCAGAAGAGCCACAGCCAGCTGTGGAAATAAACAGTTCCAGGCAGGGGGCTCTGTGTAAGTTCAAAGACTAACAACATAGTGATGTAAATCTGTATTGGGATGGATTTGTATATAGAAACAAACATCTGTAGAAAAGGGGTGGACAAACAGAACACCTGAAGAGTGTTTATTTATTCTCTATTTGGACAAAATTAATTAAACTATCTTATTTTTCTTATCATTTAATTGCTGCAGATCTGTAGTTGCATAAATCACAGCCATTTCGTTGACCTTAGCACAGTTGTGCCAAAGCACATCCTCTGAGGCTTTAGTTTATACTGCATAACTAATTTAACTGATAATACATATTAGTTACTTTTATCTTGTATCTTTCAGTTATATTATTTCTTAGAATTTGCATAACAAGTGCTATTAGTAGTTCTGCTTAATAAATCAATACTTTTAAGGAACCCTTTGTTTAGAATATATTGCTAATTGTTCTTAAAATATTAGGGTGTAATTTTAAATCCAAGAGCAACATTTTTTTAGATCATCTACAGTACTGATTTGCAGATATTTATGGGAAGCAAACTGAATAAAATGGGATTCCTGTAGTTCATTGCCAGGTTTTCTTTGCTAAAAATTGAGCTCTACAGAATGCATTGTTTGTGGATTTCAGCTATTAACTGTTAAACTAGAAAAGCACTCTCTGATTAATTAATAACAGATGTAAATGAAGGCCCACCAATATTTGAAAAACTGGGAATGCTGTTGAAAGAAAGGAAGTTGATGTTATACACCTGGAATTTAGAATTCAAAGAGACAAGCAGAGAAGGATGGAATAGAGGAAAAAAAGTTTCTTAGTTGCTTGAACTATTGACTCTATTTATTAATACCCTCATTTGTGTCTAGAGGCCCTACTTGTCATTTATATCTTAAGTGCCCTTCTTCCCAAAAGCACAGGAAGACTTTCTGCTCTTGAAGGTTGCTCATTAAGAAACACCAGTCTCAGGAAGTGCCTGCCATCCAAAGAGTTCCTCAGCTACATCCACAGAGGCAGAAGTGCAGCTGGGTACGTTCTGTTGGCCATTTTGCATTTGATAACTGCGCAACCCGCAGCCTGATTTCTGTAAATATTAAATATTTAGTTTATTAAACATTAAGGCTTATTAAGCCAGAGAGACAGATGGTTCTCAGTTTTGTGTGGTGGGCAGTCGTATGGTTCCAGGAGATGCGTTGTGGAGCTCAGGATATAAAGAAATTACAGCTACATTTAAATGCTGTGAGTCAGATCTGCAGCTGGTGGAAATTAGTTCCAGAGACACTGATTGTTTGTCTGCTGTGTGGAGTTGTCCATTAGAAAAGCAGGCATGGGGAATTCTGGCTTTATTCTGAACAAAAAGCTTGAAGAAGTTCCTCTTGCTTGCAGTGACACTGATTAGATGAGCAGGGAACAGGGGCAGAGCTCTGCCTGAATGCTGAGCTGGTACTCCGGGGTTGGCCCAGCTCCTGTCAGCACGAGCCCCATTTCCCTTGCCCAGAACTCAGTGTCTTTTACCCCTCAGGGGCTCCTGGGTTGCTTTGCAAAGGCAGACGAAGCAGAGGAACACCCAATTCTCTCCCACCAGCCTGGGCAACAAAACTAAGACTTTTCACAATTTCTTGTAACATTTCTGAAATTGTTCAGAATAAGCATCTGTCTTTTATTTCCACTGTGTATGATTAAACCATCTCTGGACTGAATTTCTTCCATTTGTCAGTTGAATTTCAGGTGTTTGTGCCTGAGAAGACAGACTCCGGATCCTTAGGCTTCAGGCTTCACAGGAATACAACAGGATGATGCACCTCAAAAACAGTCATAATGTCTGTCTGTTCTCCGAAATTGAGGCTTGCATCTTAAGTCAGTGCTGACTTTGTTCATCCATCACTTTCTGCTGAAATCTGACAGCCCAGAAATACGATACTGAAATGTCATCTTTTGAGACTATGCTATTTAAGCTTTATGTGGGGTTTTGGGGAGGATTGTTGGTGGAGTTTAAATACACAGAGGGTGTAAATATACAGAGGGTAAAATATGAAACATGAAAATAGATGCTGGCAAAGATAAAAAAGACCACTGATGCTCAGGGATTGCAGGTGGATGTTACTTGTTTTTTATACTGCCTTTAGGGCCTCAACCTGCAGTAACCTCAACAACTTTCTAGTAAGGAACGCTCGGTTTTTATCTGTTCTGTTCCTTTGTGCTTTGTGTTTTGAGGGAGGTGTTGGAACAACCCTCCTGTATGAGGAAACACTGCGTTCCTTCTGTGGTGAAGGCAATTAAAACTTATTTGTGACCTAAGCATTGACTTAGACATGTCAGTCACTGCAGAGCTCTTTGGTGAGGGAAGCTGAGGGTCACTGAAGTTGCTGTGGTCCATATTTCTAAAAGAAATTACCAAAGCCTGCTGACCTAAAGACAACCTCGGGCTGACTGTCCTATTTGATCGTCCAATGTGTAAAAACAGATTTTGTGGGCAAGCTGATAGTTTACTGTGTATTTATCCACAAACTGTGCTTTTTCTCCCTTTAATTACAGCAGGACTAGAAGACAATTCTTGAAAGGTGACCTATTCCGCCAGCATCAAGAGGAGATTGGGGAGGAGTGGGAGGAAGAGGAAGGTGACAAGGACTGGCCCTGCATTTCTGCACTGTCAGGAGCAGCTGCACTCCGAGTGAGCTGTGCTGTGCCTCCTTTGCCCTGGCTGGGAGGAGAGGACGAGAGGGCTGAGGGACAGAGCCCTCGGCCTGTACGGGCTGTGTGCAGGGGAAGATGATGCAGAGGTGGGAGCTGCTGCTGCATGCAGGTATGTTTATTTAGTTAATTGAGTTGTCGTGGCAACTGCTTCGTCTGAACTCCTACAGTGCATAGGGTGTCATTGGCACCTGATGACTCTGCACAAACCGGGGTAATTTAAAAAGAAAAAAAAAGTCAAACTCTGTTTTAGTCTTCTTAGAACCAGTGTTAAAGTACAGTTTTAATGGAAGTGGGGCAAGACTTAGCTGTTAATACTAGGCCACCACAGCTTAATTAGTGAGGGCAGCTTCAGGCTGGAAGCATTCCTGGCTCATCCAAAAGAGCTGACATTTCCTCTTATAACCCACAAAGTAGGGAACAGTGGGGAGTTGTTCAGAACCTACAAAATAAGCCACTAAAGAATCTTAAGAGACTGATGATGCACAGAAGAGCCTCTGAGTATTTAATGACTGGATACTCAATGTTAAATACACCGTAACCTGAAGAAAAGGTAGAAGAGTTTAAATTTCAGTCCAGAAATACCATCATAGAACAATGTGGCAAGTCTGTGATCCCAGGCAGAAATCCCATTCCCTGCCCAGCTGGCATGTCTGCCCAGTCTGGAGATGGAGAGCATGAAAAAATGGGTGTTTGTGGGGATGCTCCTCTTGTTAAAATCAAGCAAAGCGGCACAAGGCAGGGCAGTGATTTTCACTTCAGATTACCCTTGTCCTTGCGAGTGCTCCTTCCTGAGGCTCCTTCCCTGGAGTGTGACATCCCCCTGATGGATGGGAAAGCGTCCAGGAGGCAGTGGAAGAGCTGCAGCAGCATCAGACACCCCCCTGGCTGAAGGCACCTCTGTAACTGCGGAGAGCAGGAGCCCCACAGGGAATGATTTGCGCACAACCTGGCACATGAGGTGACACATTTTACACCAGAGGATCTGTGGTACCCCGTGGGAAATGAAAAGGTCTGGGAAAGACATCACTGAGTGAAAAAGTATGGGAAGTGTTCCTGTCCGTTCTTGTTGCGTGGACATTTATTGTCTGTAGTTGACACTCTGGGGTGTTTTAAGCCCCGGCAGTTCCGTGGTGTGGCTCAGGGTGGCCAAATAAGGGGCAGGGCCAGCCCAGCTGAGGAGGCAACACCTTGTGAGGCGCTGTGGGAACAGGGATGAGAATGCCTGAAACTGCTGGAAACCTTGTCTTTGTGAGTTGCAGCTGGATTTGTAGTTAGTTGGTTCCTGACAGCTAATCTGTGTGGACCGATGCTGTGCTCTTTCCCTGCCCTGCCCTGAGGTCTGGCTGAACAGGAGCTCGCTCTCACAGGCTGGGTGATCTGCGGATGTGCAGAATCCATCACTGCGGCTCAGATGGTGCAAAGTAACTCAGCAAGGCATGATACCAATCCCAGGCCTAAATCAGTCAGAGCAGGACTGGAAGTTGTGACTTAGGGGCTGTTTTAAGCTCCGTCCAGGATCAGCAGCATAGCCATGTGGTGTAGGTTGTGGGTCAGGCATCAGGAACACGGTCCTTGGGGTATGACAGGATCTCCTCCTGCACGAGCCCTTCTGCTTCCATGGCACAGCTCAGCAGGGAGCGCCGGGAGGAAGGGCTGTTCCTGGGGATGTGTCACTGAGCAGATCTCATCATCCTGCCAGGGAGCACAAGTGTTCAGGGGAAGGACATGCTGCCGTCAGGCTGCACTAACCCCCTCGGCATGGCTTCTTCCAGGTGAAGGAAGGTCCTGCTCTCCGTTCTGGCAAAGAAACCCAGCCCCTGACTTGGGCACAAGTATCAGAGCCTGGCAGGAACCTCTTCTCGCACTGCAGTATTGTAGGATAACATGCTGTCACTGCTTTTGACACTGACAGGTCTGTGTCACAGTTTTCCAATTAAAGGCCTCCAGTTTCTCTTGTTTTAATGGTTAAAATTACCTCCTCCCTTTGAACTCCAGGTGCTCCATTTCTGATGTTGCCCACCAGCAGCATGGACTGTGATCCCTGTAACCCAGAACCTTCGCTGAAATTCTTGGCAGTTTCTTCTCAAATTCAGCAAGACTTGGTTCTGTGTTTTTATCTGGGGAGGGCTTTGGTGACACTCCATGGCTGCCTAGTCGTGCAGGAAGTTTGCTCATAGCTTGTGCTGTGTCTGTAGAGCTTTGAAGTCTCCTGCAGAGCTCAGTCTGGGTAGCCCTGGAGCTGGGGCAGCACTGAAGGAAGTATTTTGTGTCCCTGATGGATCACAGAACATCAGACCACTGAGCACTCATCCTGCTATTTAAAAGAATCCTTGTCTGTCTTAAAGGGATGTTCTGTTTGGGTAGGTCAGACCCTTGCAGAAGGGACTCACAAACCTTTTGGAATGGCTTCCCATGGATTTCTCTTTTGATGTGCTTGCTTCCCGTGAGCTGACAGCAGAGCCTTTTGCTTAGGTGTGTCTGTAGGGCACTGCCTTCTCGCTTCATTTCTTCATGTTACTGCCCACACTTCTCTCTCAAAATACAGAAGATCAATACTCCCACCACCACTGTGTTAAAATAAGAGAAATACCCTGCAAGGTTGACTTCCTGGAGCAATGTTCATCTTTTCTGAACCTAGCTAATAATAGCTCCTCTTTTAACTTGATTAATCCAACAGTTGCTTTATCTTTTCTAAACTGGAGAAATTAAACACTTCAGTTAAAGACTTGAAAGTAGGGCAAGCCTCTTCCATCTTCTTACTAAGGAGGTGACTTCAAGGTGACAAGAGGTCCAGCCTCCTATTGTAAAAATTCCTTTTTGGACAACACATGCCTGTCTGTCCCACTGATTTCAAGGTCTCTGAGGAAAATTGGGTGACACAGCAGAAATAATTCTGATGCTGCAGCTTAACGAAGATAGTATTGGTATTTGGATCTGATTTAGTAACACAATCCCCCTTCTCCACCTGAGATCCCAGATACTAGTCAGCATCTCCACGTTTAAAGACAGCTGCTGGCTGTTTACCTACCCTGAAAGGACATTGCTTAGCTCATGGTTAAAACATCAAGCAGAAAAGTTTCTGTATCTTATGTTAAAAAAAAAAGAGCTTTTCTAATTTTATAGTGTAAAATACCCATTTCCCTAGAAACCTCAATCTTCTGACTTTACTCCCTGACTTTTATTTTTGACTGTAGATGTAAACTGCATTTATTTTGTTAAAGAGTAAGGCAAATGCCAGAACTTGCGTAGTCCACCTCGTACTGTGATTTTACAAAGATACTCTTGGCTGCATTCCAAACTATTGCCAGAAATGGTTTCCAATGGACCAGCTAGACTTTAGACATGAAATTATCTCAAAGTGAGAGGAAAACAAACTGCATGCTCAGGAAGTAGTAGTGGTCCTTCCATTTTATGCTGAAAGAAAAAGATTTATCCAGAGTGCCCCAATTTTCTTGCAGGTTTTCTTAGACTGGTCAAAAGATTGAGCAAATGATAGTTTATCTGGGTATCTAAATGTATTAGATCAGGCAGGGAGACAGTGGGTATGATATGGAACTTCCACACAGAAAATCATTTCACCAGGACTTCAAAGCCCTTTAACAATGCCTCAAACCCAGGGATGCACAGTGGTCACAATCATGCATTGCCATTGCATCGTGGTACTAAGCAGTCCCCATTTTCACCCCTTAAGTGGGACTTCAAGGTCTCACCTCCGCTGTGGCCAAGTTCTGCCATTCATGCTTAAATACCGTCTCTGCATATTTGTTCCTGATAGTACACAAATTAGCAACATTCTAATCCATCTGCACAATTTCTAGAGGGAGAAGAATTAAATGCTTCCCTTATTCCATACGATGTGTTGTCTACCTTGAGTCTACAGCCACCTCCTACCCTTCTACTAAGATGTCCCTCAAAACACAACCCTTGCCTCAGTGAAAGCAGTGTGAGAATGCTTCATGGGCTCTCATCTCCTGACCTTTTCCTTCTTCCCCCAGAATTTCCAAATGCACTTAAAAATCCTGGAATCTATTGTATCAGATCTGTTTTCTTGAGAGACTGGAACACTGAGGAATCATTTGTCTTGGTTACACCTAGGAAGGTTTGCTATGTGGTGTTTACATTAATGTTGTCTCCAGAAATCACTTTTCTCTAACATTTAGCTGGTTGTTATTGAAAAGCACACTGGAAATTACACCAGTATTTCTTCAAAGCCCCTCCGTGATGTCCAGGTGTTAGAAAGACAAACTACTTGTGGGTAGAACTGCCTTGTTAAGGTTCAGGTCTTGACATGCTTCAGTGATCTCAGCCCTGGGGGAGGTTAACAAAGCTTGGGAAGAAGGATGTGCTATTGATAATGGGCACAGAGAATGCAGAATTTATGGGCCACAAGGACACTTGGCAGAACTCCCGAGATAAGGAAGAAACTGCCGAGATAAGGCAGCTCAGCAGCTGTGCTGAAATCAGCCCCGATGGGGTAGGGGGTAATTCCAGTACTGTAAGGTAGGACATTGCAGCGGGGGACCAACCACCACCCCAAGGCCACTGACCCAAGAGACCCACTGACTCAAAAGCAGAGAAAGACTGAGCATGTGAACTAATTAGCATGGGAAGTCAGAAAATCATTTGACCAATAGAAGGTAGAATACTAATTAATAGGAGAACTAGGTAACTTGTAGCCAATGAATGCTGATGCCCTTGTTTGCTAAAATGTATAAATGGTGTAAAGTTTTGATGATCATGGAGCCAGCCTTTTGTGGGTAACTGCCCAGCTCCCCAGTTTGCACAAACTAGAATAAAAAGTAGGAATACCTCATCTTGGTGTGAGAATTGGCAAGCACTCACTGGGACAAGATAAAAAACAGAATGGCACAGTCAGCCCTCCTCTGTAGTAACACTGCTGTCAGCAAATGGTCCAATTTCTGACAACAATTCTCTTTTTTTTTCTGTTACCTCCCAGAACGGTGATATACAGCTACAGATGCAATAAAGAAATCACTGGATCACAGAATCATAGAACTACAAAATTGTTCAGGTTGGAAGGGACCTTAAAGCCTATCCAGTGCCACCCCCTGCCATGGGCAGGGACACCTTCCACCAGCCCAGGTTTGCTCCAAGCCCCATCCAACCTGGCCTTGGACACTTCCAGGGCTGGGGCTGCCACAGCTTCTCTGGGCACCCTGTGCCGGGCCTGCCCACCCTCCCAGGGAGGAATTCCTTCCCAATATCCCATCTATCCCTGCCCTCCATCAGTCTGAAGCCATCCCCCCTTGTCCTGCCCCTCCAGCCCCTTGTCAATGGTCTCTCTCCATCTTTCTTGTTGGCTCCCTTCAGTAACTGGAATGCTGCAATTAGGGCACTCCAAAGCTTCTCTTCTCCAGGCTGAACAATCCCAGTTCTCTCAGCCTTTCCAAAACCACAAAACTAGAACCCTTATCATAGTGCTATTGTACATATTTGGTACAGTGCCGTTATCAATAGTAAAAGCTTACCCAAGGTACGTCAAGAGCATGCTTAGCTGTAAAATAAGAAACTACTTCTCTGGGTGGAAAAGGCATTAAGATTTTTCAGGTCTGTTTCCTAATCCATCAGTTTAGCTATTAAAGTCCCCATGAAAAGGAGACATCTGTCCTGGTGTGTTGTGGGCTAACTCCGACAGGCAGGTGAGCCCCGTGCAGTTGCTCACTCTCTCCCCTGCAGTGGGAGGGGGCGAGAATTGGAAGGGTAAAACTGAGAAAACTCGTGAGTTCAGACAAAGACAGATAGCAAGCAAAGCAAAACAAGGAATTTATTCCCTGCTTTCCAGGCAGGCAGGTGTTCAGCCGTGTCCAGGAAAGCAGGACCATCTGGCTCAGGACACCCTTGCAGGGTATGGGGTGAGCTGTCCCAGCTGGGTCCCCTCCCAGCTCTCCAGCCCCTCACTGGTGTGTTGGTGTGAGAAGCAGGAAAGGCCTTGATGCTGTGTAAGCACCGCTCAGCAATAACAAAATATTAAACAATAACAAAAACACCAGTGTGTTATCAGCACTGCCGTGGCCATAACTCCAAAACATGGCATCATCTGAGCTGCTCCAAGGAAAGATAACTGCATCCCAGCAAACCAGAATACAGGTTCTAAACCTTGCCTGCAAACTCATATGCATTTATTCAGTGAAAATCCTTCTCTCTGCCAGCCCAAGTGAGATCTAACCTAGCTTTGTAATGAACAATTCCACTAACATCTTAAGAGTGCTCACAGTAAACCAATCTCCTACAAGGCTGGTCCTTATGTTTGTTGGTTTGGATAAATTTTTTTCCTCTGGAGGGAGAGTAGGAGAGAATATAGGGAGAGCAGAAGAGAATACAGCAGGATGCTCTGTTGGTTTATTAAAATCAATGAGTTAGAAAGCAGTAAGTAGATGTGGAACTGAGGAAAAGAGAATGTTAATAGACCATGATGAAAGAAACACTCCATAGAAAACACAATGATGCTAAAGAATATCCTGTTCCTTTCTGCGACAGGCTCATCACAGAGGACACAACTTGAGTGGCACAGAAAGCTGCATCAAGAGCTTGTGGGGGAAAAGGAGAGTTCTTTGTATTACAAATCCTATGGCAATTCTGTGCAGTGACAGAGCTCTCACAAGAGCTGTAAATTATTGCACTGCCGTCAAGTTTAAATTCGAGCCAGAAGCATCCCTGCTCCCAGAACAGCAACCTTTCTGTCACATGCTCTTGGACAGCAGCTTCAGAAACAGGCGAAACAGACCTCAGCTTAGTAAACATAAAAGCTCGCTTTTGTTTCCTCGAGCAGATTCAGGTGCTACCTGTTTGAACACATGTAAATACTTAACAAGAAAAAAACAAGAGCCACAAAAAGGCAAAAGAGCTTGGTAATTTGTAGAAAGTAACACTGATCAAAAATACAATGTTTTATTATACGTAGTTGGTCTGGAAGGTGATATTCACAGAGCGATGCCCCGATGATACTGTGCACGGTACTGTAACAGTGGATAACAGCTGGACATAACCAGTGTGATAACTGGATGTGCTTTTCAAACTTCCTCTCAGTATTCATTGAATTCTCATCTTGCTGTACAGTTCGGCTCTGCTGTACAGTTCAGAGACATTTTTTCACATGCTTGTAAGAAGTTACTCTGGATCCATAATTACTGAGACCGAACTGAGTCAAAATGCCAAGTGGGATTACTCTTTGTCAGTGCCTGCAGTCACACAGAATGAATAAGCACATAAAATGTGTGTATCCCCAGATACAAACCAGTCCCGTTACTGGCCACAGTACTTAAAACAGATTTAACATGCAAATTTTTTTTTTACTTTTGCTATGAGTGACCTAAAAGAATAAAATATGAATAATGTCTTGAACCTCTTGAAATTCATGGATGGCATTGGAGTGTCCCAAAAAAGTCTAAGGGTACCTGGCACTTGTGCCATACAAGGGAACTGTAAGTGTGTACCACTAGTTATTATTCATATGAGGTAAACACAGTTCAACTCAGCTTTACAAAGTGGGAAGCAAGTCCCAGAGAGTTGAAATGATGGAATCAGGGCAGTGTAGCCAGCCTGCTTGTCATGAGTGACCCTTTTAAACAATGACAATGTACTCATCTCCTGTAGCTTTGCTCCTTGTGATTTACCATCCACCTCTGCAATTTTTCTCTGACCCCTTTTTCTTTCATTTCTCAGCTGAGTGCCAAAAGGAAACAGAGAGCTTCAATTTTACTACCAGAATAATGATATTTTTTCAGAGTAAAAAATACTCAGAGCTTTCAGAAAACACAACAAAAGTGTTGGAATGTATAAATATCAAGCAGTAGATATCAAGCAGTATTTTTTCATTCTACCACGTCAGCCAAATGAATGGATAATGTAGCTCGAGGAACAAGTATATAAGTGAAGCTTTCTTAAAAGGGCTTATTTTGGTCTCTAGGTGACAACTGTCTTCACCATGATATAAAGATTTCGCAACCCATTTACA
Organism: Grallaria varia; assembly: GCA_013396735.1. Taxonomy (NCBI): domain Eukaryota; kingdom Metazoa; phylum Chordata; class Aves; order Passeriformes; family Formicariidae; genus Grallaria; species Grallaria varia. The sequence goes on along the minus strand of VWZG01013663.1, from coordinate 86,068 downwards.
TTTTCCTAACTCGTATTATTTCTTGATCATTTATGATTTATCTAATTTCTATTGTACCCATCACTGAATTATCTGAGCACAATCTCTGTACAAGACAATTGGTAGAGCAGTGAAGGACTACAATAATTGAGCAGTCAACAGGATAAGTCAAATTGGCATATATTGGCCTTGCCAAATCCTGTGTGAATGCTTTGGGTTCTTTTCCTCTTTAATTTAAAATGCAACACATTTTCATTACGTTTGATGATTCTGAGGAGCTTTAAACTGCATCTGTCTGCTGAAGGGAACTGTACAGTTCTTTTTAGTGACTATAAACAGAGAATTGCTTCATTGCTGCTATGATTCAAATGTAGCTTCACCAGTAAGAGAAAGCCCCTGGCTAAGATGAAATAAAATAGAACAATTATATTAATGGTAATTAACCTTAGGAAATAAAGATCTCTTGTTTTCAAAAAGCCCAAACAAATAAATCTAGCATCCTATACTCTTAGAAATTCCTTTGGAAACGTCTGTCTTTGTTAATACATTCTACGCATGGACGCAGATGGGAAAAGTGACTAAAACAATCTTCCTATTGATAAGAGATGTTGTGGACTATAGGGTATAGCAACAGCTGAAATAGGTATTCTGAGCATGCCCTCAAAAAAGATGCATCTACTGTCAAGCGATATGGATGTTTCATAGCACACAAAGCTGTACCAGGAAGATGTTGAATAGGATTGAAAAGTTACAAGAGTCCTGAGGATTTGTTTTGTGCAATAGACAGAGTTGTATAACAGCAGAATGTAAAGAAAGCAGTATTTTGGAACTCGATGTATCAAAAGCTGCCTTGATTATGCATTAAACCAGCCAGAACATATATAAATGTGATCTTACTAATTTAATTTATAACTCCTAGAAAAATACATAATTTAACTTTAAAAAATGCTGTTAATACTTCATTCTATAATACAAAATGTGATTTATGCCCCAGAGAAAATTACTGAGATAAAAAATGAAGTATTATGCACTCCGAGGATTTGGTTTTGCCACTTATGTTTTGTTTCCTTTAAGCAAAGTGATTAGCCATTTTTCAGAGTCTTACTTCTTGTTCCTGCTAAGAAGAGAAACTGATACAATGATATCAAGTCCTTCTTGAACACAAACCTCATTGTTCTTCTTCAAAAAAAAGTGATATAAAGTGCGTAATGAGTAGTGTAGGATAGTTCTTTTAGGAGCAGTGTAGGGTAGTTCTTTTGCACAAAGGTCTGAGGGTTGTTTGGTTTGATTTCATCTCCACACAGCATCAAACCTTGCATTTACCTGATCTGCTTCAGTTTTTGATCGACCTTCCACATGATCTGTATTTCCAGCAGTAACTTCAATTTCTTCCACTCACTTACTCCAAAGGTATGGTGATACTGTGATTAGATTTATCCTAAATGGCTGCTCCCCTCCATGAAATCCAGGCCTGAACCCTCAAAACAGTATCTGTTTTGGTCCTGATATAGTCATATATAGATTCTTTTGCTGAACAAATGATTATGTTCTGAAAGCAAAGAATCTGAATCAGGGGGAGATGTTGACTGCAACTGGCAGCATTTATCCACAAATGCACTGTTCCATCCCCCTTCTTTTCTGCATAGCATTTGGAAAATCACTATTTCAGAGAAGGGAGACCACCAACTTGACCAGCAGATAAAGATGGTGACAATGGAATTCTTAATTCCCTTTTGTTTAGGTTCTCATTGCATGTCCATTAATATTGTATTGCTTGTCTATGCCCATCAAATTGAGTCCTTTGTTTTCACTTTTACAGGTCTAATCCACGGATGCGGAAGTCAGCGGAAAGCCACCACTGGAATACTTTTACTAAAGTCTTAAGTGATATGAATGGCCATCCCACAGCCTATTTCTAGAGTGGTTAAATTTACAGTCAACTGTCAGAATAAATCCTGCCTTTGTATCTCAGTGTAAGCTTCTGTACTGCATCATCCGATACTCTTAAAGAAGTGGTAATGAATTAAATCAAAATAACAGAATCAGGATTATGGAAAAATATCTGCAACATGTTACCTCAGTTGCCACAACCGACCTGTGCAAGTACTGGCTCTACCATATTTTATGTTTCTATGAAAGGGCCATCTGTCAACATTTTGACTTGCAAACAGTGCATACTTAAGGTACTCAGGATAAATTACCTTTGGTTCAGGACCAAGGATAATTTAAAGCAAGAGATAGCTTTAAATCAATATGGGAGGATTGATCAGAAGACCCACAAACCACTGCAAAACCAATGTAGTCTAAAGGTCCAGATTCACTTCTTTGGCTGTTTCCGACTGCTGAATGCTGCGAGTGAGCTGTCCCACAGTCTCTTCATCTTTCTGGATGTCACTGAGTTGCCATATGTTATCTGCTTTACTTTCCCCAGCCATCCTGCACTTCACCATTCATTTGAGTTAAAACTGTAGCAAGATGCCAGCTGAGTGAATCATCTGGAGTCAAATGCATGTTATTCTTTATTCAGCTGCTTCCCGCCTGGTCATGCATCCAAATGGCCAGATCTAAAGTGACAGAACTTTGTATTCCCTATTACGGCACTGAATCAGCCAAGTGTAGAGAACAGGGAAAGGATATTCTTGGTATTACCAGGGGAGCAAGGGAGGGAAAAAGGTTCCTGACCTGTAAAACTTTTGGATCCCTCCACACACTGTTACTTAGAATGAAGTAGATGCCATCACTTTAATACATCACAGAGAAAATTCTTGGTGGTGTTAATGAGCTGGTTCTGAATCTTTGTCCAAAACATATCTTACGGACAAGCTAAGAGGAGTTTAAGGCATCAGACTTCATTTTTGATAAAATCTGTTTGAGCTTCTTGAGGTAATTACGCCAGTGAAGCATCCCTGGGGCTAATACTCCTTCTCCTTTGCTCTTAACAGGTATTTGTTTACTGTTTCATTTATGACAGGCTTAGATGACAAATTCTCAGAAATGGCCTTTAAAAAAATACTTTGTCTGCAGACTTTTCAGAGACTAGACAGAAAAAAAAAACAAAAGTGTTACATAAAAAGTACAAAAGAATATGAAAACTCTGCCCATTCCTCCACTATCTCACTTTGTTAATGTGAATGAAAATGTTTTAAACCATTACTCATTATAGCTAAGATATTTCCAAGGTTTTTTGCTTCCTTTAAATACTTGAACACTGAATACATGACCCAAGATGAAATAAATGCATACTGTGAAATCAGAGAATATTGATGATGAACTCAAACCACTACAAATTCACAGCCTAAAGAGATGGTGGTGACAATCCCTAACAGAAGTCAGAGAGGTCCTGAAATTTCTTAATAAGAATTCAGTTACTACAGGGGGCTTGGTGGAAGAACTGTGTCCCCAGAGAGTCTGCAGGAACTCGTCATGCACACAACATGCTGCAATTAATTTGAAATGCCGTAAATACATCATTTTAGGCACGAGAGAAGCAGATTTACTCAGACCACAGGGCCATCAACCAACTGATGCAGGGATCTAATACCAAATTCAACAGGTACTCTATCAACATCCATGGAGCCACAACATGCCCACAAATCCATGCTCACCTGTCCCAGGGGAGGCTGCAGGCACTGACCATCATTAACACAGAGCTAAGGGGCTGATGCCTGAGCCTCCTTAGGGCCAGTCTGTGTCCTGTGCCCTGCGCTCCCTTTAAAAGAACCTCCCCACAGCCACCAACAGAGACTGGCATCGATCCCCAGGAAGAGACCTGGAGTATAAGGGCTTAAAAGGGCATGACAGCCCTCTCGAGCTTGTATTCCTTGCTTCCCTGCCTGTGTGGTTTTCCATACAGTGTCCATAGGTGGTCACTGTGTTGGACCCAAGAACAGCTCCAGGACAAGGAATGGGGAAGGAGCATCTTTGCACACCAGTGAGGCTCAGGACCTGGGCACTTGAGTGGGGACTGAATCCACAGTGCCATGAGAAGGGAGGGCAGCCCGTGCGACCAGCCGGCCTTTTGCCCGGCCCCACACCCAGCTCGGGGGGGCTCTGGGCTGTGCCCTGGCCTGAGCTGGCAGTGCGGTTGTTCAGCCTGGGGACGAGCAGGTCCAGGGGTGACCTTATGGCTCTGTACAGTTGCCTGAAAGGAGGGTCTGCCAGGTGGGAACTGGGCTCTTCTCCCAAGCCAGGTAACAAGCGACAGGCAAGAGGACACACTAAAGCTGCTCCAGGGGAGATGTAGGGTGGACTTCAGAGGAATTTCCTCACAGGAGGAGTGATTAGACACCGGAATGGACTGCCCCGGGAGGTGCTGGAGTCTCCATCCCTGTGGCGATGTTTAAGGAAAGACCGGCCGTGGCTCTGAGAGCTCCAGTCCAGCCGACAAGGGGCTGTTTGGTCCCAGGCTGGACTCACTGATGCCGGAGGTGAGTCCCAGCTCCGTGGAGTGCGTGTTCTGTGTGGGGGGAGTGTGTGTGGGCAGTGTGTGAGCAGTGTCAGGGCAGTGTGTGGGCAGTGTGTGAGCAGTGTCAGGGCAGTGTGTGGGCAGTGTGTGAGCAGTGTCAGGGCAGTGTGTGGGCAGTGT
>VWZG01013663.1:0-80137 GCA_013396735.1 Grallaria varia | reverse complement strand
CGGGCCCCGGCGCTCCGCGGCCATTCCCCAGCGCTCCGCGGCCATTCCTCCCGCTCTCCGCGGGAGCCGCCGCAGCCCCGCCATGGCCAAGGAGGGAGCGCAGCGGGCCGAGGAGACGGAGCAGATGATCGAGAAGGAGGGCGGCAGGGAGGCGGCCGAGGGCGGCGCGGCCGGCAGCCTGCGCGCCGGGGACGCCAAGGAGATGCGAGCCGTGGTGCTGTCCGCCTTCGGCGGGCTCAACAAGCTCCGCGTCTCCAAGAAAGCCATGCCGGAGCCGCAGGAGGGCGAGCTGAAGATCCGCGTCAAAGCCTGGTTCAGTATCGCCCCTCGGGCTGTGTTTTCCCCCCGCGGGCGCTGGAGGGAGGCGGGCGGGGTGTGGGTCCCGCGGGTCCCCGCGCTGGCGGTGATGCCCCGCAGCGGAGCATCCCTGGGCTCGCAGGGTGCGGTGCGAGCCCCGCAGCCCCCCCGGCTGCTGGTGCTGCTGCTGCTCCTCCAACTTCTCCCACCTGTGGCTTCCCCGCGGGGAGAGCCCCGCTGGTGCGGCCGCTGCTGCCGCCGCCCCGTCCCCTCCGCCGGGACCCGCCGGGTCGGTGCGGAGCTCCGAGCGCCCCGCTCCAGCCGCGCCTCTCTGTGCGCTCCGCAGCAGCTGCAGCAGCAGCGGAGGAGAAAAAATAGTAGTTGAATTTGAGGGTACCAGCCGGGAGAAATGGCGGGGGGGAAGACCCGGCAAACTGCATTCAGGGCTTTGTTTCCTTCGAGAAATGTGGAAGGCAGCTTGTGCGTGTTGCTCAGCACCCGTGCGTTTCCCCTCTGACAGCGGCTGTTGTTTTTCTCCCGGGAATCACTTGCTTCAGTCACCGTTCTTTCCCCCCGGGGCTGGTGTGGCAGCGCGGCTGGAGCTCGGGATAACTTGCCGGGGTTAGTCCCTGTGCCCAGGTGACAGGTGGCTGCGGTCTGGCAGCATCCTGAAACGAGCTTTCCTAGACGGTTTGGTTTTTTGGGTTTTTTTGTTTTATTTTGGTTGGTTTGTTTGTTTGCTTTTTAAGTCCCGGGAAATCATAGCAGACTGATCTGTTTTTCCTAGGTTGCTGGTTCTTAGTGCACGTGTTCCTTCGTGAAAATAGGATTAGTTCTTTTAAGCGAAAGAAGCAACCTTAGGATCTTATTACACAGCTTGATGTGTACCAAAGATTGAATTAATTTTTGCCTAGGTAGAGATGTATCTTCTGTTGTCCTCTTCTGTGTGAAAACATGGTGCTTCTGGAAGATAAATTCCAAGGTGAAGGCCAAGTTGTTTACTTTAGAAGTAACCTGCATTACAAATTTTACTGGTGTGGGGCCGTAAGCTTCTTTTGAATGATGTATCCAGTGGATATGCCTCAGATCTTGGAACGTGCTGGTAGGTTAGTGTAGCTGAGTGTCTTGATCTATTCAGACACTGGGTTTTTCATCCTGTACTTAATGGGGATCCTGAGGTTTGGGACCTGTGTGAGTATTCCCCACGCCAAGGTGAATACGGCTATGAAAAATGGTGATATCCATCAATCTGAATAAGGACTAATAAATGAAGGGCTGAGATTTTTTGCATTCTTTTTTTTTTCTTTCCACTAGTCACACTGGGAAAAGAAGAAATTCTGTGCTAAGTGAATATAAGAACTAATGGTAGCATAGTGGCTGCTGGGCAGCTCATTTTGCTATCAGGCAGGTCTGTAATTCCATTTGAGAACAGTCTGTCTCTTTTCCTGAGTGATCTTTTTCTTTTTTTTTTCCAGCCATTGGGTTAACAAAAGTTAACATGCAAAACTTAGAAATGTTCTGAGCACGAGGATATATCCCTTTAAATGCCTGAAGGGTTTGCAGCACTCTCCAGTACCTATATGAACTCCACTTTCATCAAAGCAATTGCTATGTGTGTATCACAAATAGCGAGTTCCCTGCCCAAGAACACTTGGCTGTGAAATAGAGATATTTGTCTCTGCTCCAGCCGCAGTGGCTTTCCAGGGCTGCAGTATCAGTAGTGAGCTGTGTGAGTTGCACCCGTGCTGTTTGACATTCGGGGACCCACTCGGCTGCGCCCCAGTGAACAGCCAGGTTGCACAATGCCACGTGTGTTTGGGGAGCTCCCCTCCGTGCTGGAGGAGCCTGGAGGCTGTGCAGCATCTGCTTGTCATTCCCGACTGGAAATGGCCATGGGGCTCAGATGTGACCAGGTCACCAAAGTGTGCTGCCAAGCAAAGTAAAATCAATTTGCCAGCCTTCTTGACCTGAGCCTGTAAATGCAGAAGATTGATCGGGATGATGATGGACTTGGGCTGTAGTCTGGGAGACCGAGTGAGAGGGCTGTTGGCATGCACATGTTGATGCATGCAGTGCTGAACACTGACCCAGCCATCAATACGTGGTACAAACCATGTTTTCAGTCATATCAGCTTTGCAATTGACCACCATTGCAGATGATTATTATTTTACTCTACAAATTGATGGAGAAAAACAGTCTTTATTTTAAGAACAATGTACACACACACAGAGTAAATAGCATTCACCAGTAAAAAGTGCAAGTTTGGCACAGTAAATAGCATTCACCAGTAAAAATTGCAAGTTTTGTGTGGTCTCTGAATTCCCTGGGGATGAAACCAGTTGAATCACGTGTCTAGACCAGTTAAGTCGCATGTACACATGTTGTAGTATGGTACAGGAGATGGAGGATCTGTTTCTATTAGCACTAAGGCAGATGAATAATTCTTTCGAAGGTCTGGAATATCAATGATCCAATTGAAAATGTGTCAACTGAGATGAGTCATGTGTTAGTCTCATTCAGTGACTAAGAAATGGAACAGCCATCGATGTCCAAGATGAGTCACAGCTTCTGCATATTTCCTGAAACAATTTTTGATTGGTAATGATGAAGCAGTTGAAATTGCTGTATTTGTTTGTATTGTAACTTGCAGGCAGCAGAACATTGGTATACATGTTGTTTAAACGATGAGACAAACCAAAGCAGTGTTTCAGATGGGGTGTGTGGGTAAGGAGTGGTGTCCCGTCATTACCTCCCTCTGTTTTTCGTTTCTCTCTTAAAATTGCTGCTTCGTTGTGCCGCTGTACATGTGCGTCATGAGGAATGAGGCAGAGGTGACCCTCTGACTGGGAGGTAACAGCACTTTACAAAACAGATCCTAAGTGTAACCGAGTAGCAGATACTGCATCAGTTTTGCTCTTGATCACATAGTATTGGTATTCCTGGATAAGAAGAGTGAGATCTGATAATTTTAAACCTTTCATTTTCTCTCTCTCTTTTTTTTTTTTTTTTTTTAAGATTGTTGGGTATCTTGCTGGCTGGGGTAAGAGGAAGGATTTTAGGAATGCAAAACTCAGTAGTCCTCTTATTTGCTCTGGGGCATTTCATTAACATCAGTAATTAATTTCAGTGGAATTTTACAGTGAAATAAGGAAGGCAGATCAAAAGCAGCACCTCTCCAAACCAAAGCATGAGAGGTGGTCTACCTGATACGGGATTTTGCAGTGGAAGGTGTTGGACATACTCAACGGTGTGGGACAGAGCAAGGAGAAACAAGCTGATTGTTACTTCACACACTTTAGAAAACGGACAATAAAAATGCAGCAAAGAAAATAATATTCCAGATTCTCAAAACTCATGTTAAGGTAGAGCATTGCAAACTTAAAAAGTCAAATTCAAGGATAGTTCCATGTTTGCTAAGCTCTGCCCCCAGCTGTGCACAGGTAGTCCAGTCTGTGCAGTGCAGGAGAGACATCCCTGCTCTATCACAGAAAGGTTCTTGCAGAGCCCCTGTACCAGTGTATTGATCTTGGTAATACATATCCTTCCCTGCCTTCATTTGCATCCTGCTCTTGTTTTAGGATTGAAAACACAACTGCAAGAAACTGTGCACTTTTTGCTGCTGGATCACTTTGCATGTATTCAAAAGGCCATCACTGAAGTTAATGTACAGACAGTGGTTGCCACCATCAGTGCTGTAAGGGTTCTGGGTTTGTGGTGTGGTTTGGGGGTTTTGGTCTGTTTTTGTTCCTCTCACCCAGATGATATCTGCCTTGCAGACCTTTTGCTGTTTGGAATTTCTCTTTCATTATCAGCATTACAGCGGTGATATAGGAGGTGGTCTTAACCACTGGATAAAGTGTGACCTTTCCAAAATAATTTCAGACCTTCCAACTCATATGTGTGAAAACCCCTCCTAACCCTCCAAACAGCTGATATTATAAGCTTGGTGTATGAGCACGTTGAAAGCTCTGAGTTCAGGTTGCTCCTAAACCTCCCACCACAATTATGAGTGCTTACATTTGATGGGATTTCCTTCCCCCTCCCCACTGACCTACATCCCATGAATGCCATGTTGTCTTCATGCTTAGGCTACTCTGTCTATTCTGCCTTTTAATTTGATGGGTCTGTTCAATCCGTTTGTGTCTTGATTGGTATCTGACTAAGGCTCCATCTAATAAATCCTTGGGCACGTCAGCAACATTACGTCTCTGAGCAGTCGCTGGTATCACATGTGTGAGCAGGACTGGCTGTGTGTTTGGCTAACAACAAATATAGGGCTGTGTTTCAGAACAATGGATTAATGCTGAGGTGTATTTTAGCTAGTTAGGAGTTTTAAAGTTTTAAAGTACACATGCATGGTAGATAAGTGGTGCCTTTTTTTGTGTCTGCCTAGAAAACCACAAAATTTTCCTTAACACAAAGCGAAGGTGCTTTAAGATTTTTGCAAAACTGAGACTACAGGGGAAGACCTGTATATCTTTTTCTGAGCAGCAACCCTGAGGACTTCAGAGAGCTAAGTAACTTCTGCAAAACTGTACAAATGTGATCCAGGAAGGAACAGTTTTAAAACAAGAGCCAATCTGGTACTTAGTAAGTTCATGTTAAAGTTTGGACTCCTGCCTGGGACAAACACAAGATGCGTTCCTGGGGTCACATCAAAGGTTAGGACAGTTGCACCACATAGCCCTTAGTCCAAAATATCTGTCAAGTGTGAGGGTTGGGGGTTTATTCTTAAATTGGCCTGGGTTTACTTCCAGCAAGTAATGCAGTCATAGAAATTATGTTTCCCTATGTTGAATTCTTAATTTCCCTGTGTGACTCCTAAACAGTCTGGTAAGCTTGGGGCTGATGGCAGATGTGGCTGCCTGGCATGTGCACCCTCTGCCCAAGCCCCTGTGGCACAGAGTAGAGAGAGTACAAAAGTCTGCCGGGTCCCTTCTGCCCTGCAAAGCCCAGCTTTTAATGCTGCTCTGAAGTTTCCTGGCTTTCCCATCCCTTAGTTCAAGTTTTCCTCCTCTGCTTTGATCTGTGGTAATAGTCCTGATTTTATTTTTTCCTGTGTCTTACAGTGGTTTGAACTTTATTGATTTGATGGTGCGACAGGGCAATATCGACAACCCTCCCAAGACGCCACTTGTTCCTGGGTTTGAATGTTCTGGAATTGTAGAAGCTCTTGGAGACAGTGTGAAAGGATTTGAGGTAATGTTTTTTATTTTCATAGTGAGATTTATAAGTCTCATAAGTAATTACCAGTTCATTATATTGTCCCTAATCCCTTCTGCCAGTGACAGCAGCCTTCACCACTCCATTGAGATTTGAAAGGTCAGTTTTTCCTTGCTGCTTCCCAAGCATGAGAATGACCTCTTGAATTAGTTCCTGAAGTCACCACTGTCATGTCCTTAAAATCCTTCCTGAAAGGTCACTTCTGCCATGTGCATCTCCTGATGGCTAAACAGGAACGGGAAAGGATGACTGATGTCTTTCAGTAAGTGAAAGGAATTAAATTAAGTTGTTAAGTTTCTTTTCTTGGCCACGTTTGCTTTTTTCAAAGCCCAAGTGCTTCTGATTCTAGTTCCAGGTTTTGATCTTGAGTTAACGAAAGCCCTGTCTACAATAAGCATTGCTTTCTACAACTGTGTGCGTTCATGAGATGCAGATTAAATTGGGACCCTGATTCTGGGTATAGGACTCACTCTGCTCAGGAAAAGGATCTGTTTCACCTGACAGAATATGATAAAAGATAAATAGTTAATAAAGCTTTCATAACTGGTTATGGACTCTTTTGTATCTCCTATGATAGCTAAACAGCATTTTGTCCAGCTTTCTATTCCATTATTGATAGTAAACATTTATATTCTCTCCCATCTTGCACTTTTATTTCCTGAGTGGGTAGAAAATTTTGGAAATAAAACCTGAGTTAATACATGTCAATCTTATCTTAGTTATTTGCAAAGTCAGTCTTGTCATCAAGTAATCACATTTTCTGTATTCTTACTGTATCTTGACCTTAAGAAGATAGAAATAAATATAGAAAATTTTATTCCAAGATAACATTTTGCTCTTCTAGAAAAGCTATAAAATTTCTCAGTTGAATGAATATAACAGTCAGTTTAGTGCCAAGTAGAGTCTCAGAGGTCTTCTTAGGACACCTCTGTCCCTTCTCTGCCTTGAAACAAATCATAGTCTTTCAATGTATTGAGTTACAAACAATAACTGAACAGTAATTTTGCTGTTTGAAAAGCTCTGCTGCCTCAGTAGTTCCACTCTGTGTTTTATAGTTATGCTCCATATGAAAGGCTATTTTATGAAAGGAGTATAGAAAGTCTCTGCTCTAGATCAGCATTCTTGATTTAAAAGTTCTTGCTATTTTTAAAGGGCACCATGAGGCCACAGCAGATGGTGCTTGTTTGAATAACATTGCACCTGACTAGATATACTGTGTCTCTCTTCAAAGTTACATCTTTGTTCTGACTGTGGAATGTGTGTGTGCTAGTGTACTCGCTGTAATTGAAACAGGCCATAGTATTTTATTTTTTGCATATAATCTGCATAGCCATGGTAGTGTTGGAGTGATCCAGAAGGGTTGGCACTCAGAGTGACTGCTGTATGTGAATCCATCAGCAGGAGAACGTGCCATGAGGAAGAAGCAAGAATGTTCTGTTGGATTCTTACGGAATTCTTGCACAAAATAGCAGCAGGCCAGATGCTCGGTGTCTCCTTGACATGGTTGTTACCTCTGTCCAGAGCAATGGCAGGAATGACAAGGATTGCACCCTGTATCTTCTGACCTTCTTTCCCTTTGTAGATCTCTTCGAGTTCAAGTCCTGTTAAAGTCGTGGGCATTTTCTGCTCTAGAAAAACGTGTCCTACAGGCCCTTGGTCTGTGCTACCTGAGATATTGCCAGCCAGCTACTGTCCTCATTTACTGTGATGGCATTACTGTGGGACAAGTGACAGTCCTTTTTCACAGCAGTGTAAGAACATATTTTACACTGAAATACAGCCTCTTTTTAATGGAATAATGGTGTAAAGCCTATTCCTTCTCCCATTAAAAGAGAAAGGAGATTTTTCAGCTTTATCAGGCCTGACCTCTCCCCAGTTGTGGGGATGATTTTCAGGAACTGAGGTCTAATCTGAACTGATGACTGGGCTTGGATAGTGTTTGTGGTAAAATGTGGTGTGTATTGTTACTAAGAAATCCCTTGGGAATCAACAACAGGGACTTCTCTGTGTTCTTTTTGGCAATAATTTATGTTTTATGGCAAGAATATAGGGCACATTAACATCTGCACTAACTAATCCTAGCAGACTTTCTATTTCAGACACTTCTCCAAGTGCAGAAGGGAACGACAGAGAGGTTACCAGTGAGGCATTGTTAATTTGAGTGTTTTTCAAAAGGAGGAGGCATCTCAGTGAAATTGGAATGACAGCTCTGTTTCAGCAGTCTCATTCCAAAAGAGACAAACCCTTCAGAGCTATTAGCAGCACCTTAGCTTTTAGCAAACCTGTGAGATCCCAAAGCCCAAGTGATGACAAGTACTTAGGAGACCAAAATGTGCTTGTGCTGTAAACATTCGCCTGAAGGCAAAAATGTTGTGCTTTATTTCACACCTGTACTCTTTCTAAAGCATTAGAGGTATTAGTAGAATGTAAGGGAGTATAAGGCAGATAAGGCAAGTTATTTTAGAGGGACAGCTGCTGTTAAAACATGAAGGCCTGAAGTTTGCTATTCCTGTCTCATACTGTGGCTCTGCTGAAGAGCTCCTGTCCTGGTTAAGGATGCTGGTTTTGTTGGTGTATTCTAGCAGGCAAGGTCAGAGGCATGTAGGGGCTGCTGGTGACCAGCCATTATCAGGTGTTTGTCAGAGTTATGCCTGTGAATGTTTTAATACACACTGGCCAAACATCTAATATTTACAGAAAACCTTTATTTCTCCATAGGGAGTTATTCTTTCACTACAGTGTATTTTTCAAAGAAATTGAGTAGAGAAATGTCACATTCAAAGATATTTCACGGCTCCTTTAAATCCTGTCAAATTCACTTTGTAGATTTCATAGTGCCCTAAAATCCAGAGGTGTATTTTTTATGTTTAATGTGGCTTATTTGAACTTGTAGGATCAAATTGTGCTCTGACACATGGCTGTAGAAAGGACAATCATGGATATGTATTGGTAGAAACAGTTAATAAGTTAATAAAAAGAGCGAGTGGATGCAGATGGTGTTGTCTTCTGAGTGCTTTCTGAACTCTTTCAGGTCCTCCATGTACCAGAGTCTTCCCCTTCTCAATCCACTGAGAGGAAAAGTAGTTCTACATTACTGTAAGGACTGAGAAAACCAAGTGGAAATTATCTTGGATATAATTTTCTTTATTCCATGCATCTCATCAATAGAATTATAACCATTTTTCCTTGTTTCTTTCTTTCTTTAAGAAAAATTCACTGTTATTAGTAAACATGCTGTTTTCATTGTTTACATTTGTTATTCAGGAGCTCTGCTAGCAAAAGATGATCTAGTTATTTTTGTTAAATTGAAAAATGGTAAAAGCCCAAAGCTGAGCAGTTTAACTGTTACTTTGCCAAATATGTGGAGCACCATTTTCTTCACAGTCACCCAGCGACCCACAGCTTGAAGAGTAATGCTGAAGGTCCTACAAGTTGCTCTCTCTGGTCTCAATCACGGCCATATTCTCAACATTGTTTTCTTCTGTGTTTGTAGATTGGAGACAGAGTCATGGCTTTTGTAAACTACAATGCCTGGGCTGAAGTAGTCTGTACCCCAGTAGAATTCGTCTACAAGATCCCAGATGACATGAGTTTTTCTGAAGCTGCTGCATTTCCCATGAACTTTGTAACTGCCTACATGATGCTCTTTGAGGTTGCTAACCTGAGAGAAGGCATGTCTGTGCTGGTTCACTCGGCAGGAGGAGGGGTGGTAAGTTGGAACTTTTCTTACTTTCCTGTCGCCGAGTAACTGAAGCAGTTCGATGTGTCTCGAGTTCTGAAATGAGCCAGACCCTGCAGTGGGTTTGGTATCAGACTTCCCTAGGTGTGAGGGATTGCAGTGGGAGGAACTGCATCTGTTTTCCCATGAAAATGCTGATGTGAATGGTTGGTAGGAGCTCTTGATAAAATAGAAATGTTGTGACTCAGAAACCTCACCAAAAAACCTGACTGGTTGTCAGAAATCAAGGAGCAAGTGTTGTCTCAAACATTGCACTGCTGAACTTACACACTTTGTACTTCTATGTAAATAAAGTCTGTAATGAGAGGAATAACTAAGCTCTCTGCACAAGGTATTTGTAGGTAACCATAATCCTCCATATAGTAAATATCCCTCTTGGAATATTCCTGAACAAATCATGTGCAAATGTGTGTGATGCTTTCTCCACGAAATACTTTTTTTGTTCCTCCCCTTTGTTGTAGAGGGACTGAAAGCAGTGAAAAGTTCTCATGTGAACCCTGAGGAAAAGGTACAAATGCTGAATTGGAGTCAGTGCTGGCTGCTGCATGTCACATTTTGGGTCATTCCTAGTGTGGCACGGGCAGAGCGACAGTGGGATGAATTTGGGGGAGTACCAGGGCACACAATGAAATAAAGAGTCAGCAATCTGTGTTACCAGCAACTTGAACATTCTTTTAGGAAAACCTCTCTCCTTTGGAAAATATAGAAGTCTGTGCAGAATGTTAAGATACTGACAGGGGAGTTTGTTTGCATTTGAAATTATGCAGTCCTTTTTCATAAGACAGATTTTGCAGCCTGAGAACGTTAGCAGGTACCAGCCTTTCAAATCAGCGCACCTCTTCTGTGTTCCTGTTACGCCATATTTATGCTAAATTAATATTCTGTTTTCTACTGAGGCCTGGTGGGCAGCCCCAAACACCTTCTCCTTAATTCTGTGCCCTTAGACCTTCTTTCAGGTTCTCATATAAATGAAGGCAGTAATCAAAGGAATAAATTCATGAGTTCCCTGAACAAAATATTTTTAGCTAACAATAATCCTTCTGGCAGTAAAGGGTCCTGTTGGAATACTCCTGTAAATGAACGGAATTTATAATCGTATTATGCTTTGGCACAGGACAACCCAGAGCATTATGGCTGACTATTGTTCTTTAATATTAAATCTCTTCGTGTGGAATTTAGGGCTGTAAAAGCAACATGAGGCCACACATTCAGGGGAATATTCTACAGGACTCCAAGGCTCAGTTGTAGCTCTGAGGTCTGCTACACAGACCCAGGCTGAGCATACAGAATTAGCCCCAAAGCAAGCCCTGCACATACTGCATCTGGAGAAGAACTCCTCCTCCTTTTTAAGATAAAGCGTCCTTGCTAAATTGCTTTTTTTCTTTCTGATCTCACTGGCCTCTGTTATTCCTTCCTTCTCTTCCTGAAGGAGTGTTAGTGCTCTGTGCTCACATAATCTTCTGTGCTGGGCTGTTCCTGGAAGGAGCTGCTGCCTTCTCTTATCCCAGGCACTTGATGAGCAGGTTTTTTTGGCTGGTCCTCTGCTGTGGCTGCTCAGGACCTTCTCTGAGAGAAGCTACAGGAAGGATGGGTCCTGCTTGGCTGCCAGGAGAACAGGAGGGCATCAGACTCATCACTTGCTAGGTAGTTAAATAAAGCAGAGTTTCCAAGGGAAAGACCAGACAGGCAGGAAGAACAGCCAAGCTATCCAGGGCTGTGTAGGAGCCAGGGGGGATCTGACTGCAGGATGGTGATCACTGTCCCAGCGGAGAGTGGCTCACACAGCCCCTTGTTCCTTGTCAGGGAAGAGCATGTGTAGCTAGCATTGGCAGGACATTTTCCCATTGCTTTACAGGTGAAAAATCACTCTGGAGGTGCATGGGATTTTTTTCGTTCTGCTAAACAGACCAAGATTTCAGAGTGGTCTGTCTTACTCTAATCATCTGTCTGTTAATCATTTGAATAAATCAACAGCCTCAATCAAACAAATCATTTCCACAAAGTTCTTTGTTAATGAACAGAAAACTGGTACTGAAATTGCTATAGGAAGAGATATTTTTTGTGCACTTGCTTTAATAGATAGAAGGCCCTTCCCCACTTTCTGCAAATGGGAAATCTGTCCAGTTTGTTTCTAAAGGTCAGAGAAATTCCAGAACACTTTAATGAGACAATAGGCTCCCTGTGGGACTAGAAGTTTCTAATTGTTCCTTTCTCATTATGCAAGATCATTATTTTAGCTGCTTCATGCAGTTTATGAAAAAGAACTTGCTGCTTCTAAAATATTTGTGAGGTTCTTTGTTCTGGCTCCCCAGTCCCCTTTAGGAGGATCCTGCAGCTTTTTCAATAAATTGAGTCAGTGAAAATTCTCTAGGACCTTTACTCTTACATATTATCTCAGTTTATTTATGTGGCCTTATTTTTGTTTATAGATATTTTTGGTAGTGAGGTAACTATAGCAGTTGTCTTCCCATCCGTGCCTGGAGTGTGATTAGTAGGGAATGGTATCCTTTAATGTCTGACAGGATGCTTTAGATAAGTCAGTTTATTTATAACAAAAGTTCCAGGGGACATCAGAAGGTGATGTAGAGAAAAAGGAAAGGTACCAAGATAACTTGCCTTGGAAAAAGTCTCATGTACCTGTCTCTGTGTTACAGACTTGAATGCTGTGCCATATCCCAAGTGAGTGCCCTCCTGCCACCCACTCAGCGGAGGGTCAGGGCATTGTGCCATCTTCCCTGGTCATGGAGCAAGACGTGGCTGTTGTGGGGAAGCACCTTGTCTCCCTGAACCAGGACAGGTGGACACACACAAACTGACACTGCTGGTGGATTGGAGCCTTCCCTTGGGAGAGGTGGACCTGCTGCAGTGCTTAGAAGGGAGGATTATAAGGAGAGATTACATCTGGTTTTCCTGGGAGTGACTTGTTGATTTTGATTGTTTGGAAAGGGGCTGCTTTTCTTTCCTGTCTCATTTTCCCCCTTGAGGCAGGGATAATTAAGAGAGGCTGACTCTCAGCTCTCAGCTTGGGCAGTGAAGTAGGCTGACAGAATTTCAGGAGCCTTTTCAGGGAGCACGATACAGGCTTAGAGTTGCCTTGCATGGTTCACTGAGGCTTTGGGAAGAGATGAACACTTGACAAACCATTCTGTGACCACCACTCAAGCTGCTGCTGACCAAGATCTAACACAGTGGTCACACACCCCCTTCCAGCCCTCTGCTTGGCAGGACACATAGGGCTCCTGCTTAAACTGTTATGTTGAGTAGCAGGGCAGTTCAATAATTAATCAAAAATATACTTGCCTAATACAAATAGATTTTAAATGCTTAAAGTTACGCAAATGTTTGAGTGTCCTTCTGAACTGGTTGCTAAAATAGGGAGAGAGCAGCTAACACTAAACTTCATACGTAAAAATTAATGCTCAGAATAATGAGATTGCAAGAACATATGACTTACTGTAAGATATATATTAGTCCGTCTTAACTGTAAAGTGCTGTGATTAATGTTTGAAATGACTGTATGACAATGGTAGAGTAGCTCCCTTCACGACTGTACTCCCATGTCTTTTTTCCAAGTGAAGTGAAGTGGCAGCTGGGGAACATACCCTGAGAAAACTGAGCAGTTGTGTGCACCCTGCTGGGGCTGCTCTGCTGTATGAAGCAATTAGTTCTTTAAAATGAAGACTGTCAGTGCATTCAGTGCGGGGCACAGCACAGGCTTGTGTGTGATTATGACGTTGCTCTTAAAATTATTAATGTAAACTCATCAGCTGTATCCTGAATTAGTTGAATTAGTGTAAATACAGGACTGTTGCATTTAAAAAAAAAAAGGGAAAAAAGCCCTAGGCGTTTTCTTTGAGCTTTAATAAATCCAGTCTCTGTGATATCTACCTGGAAAATTAATTCTTTCAGGGAGTTAGATTTGTGAGAGAGAGCCATAATGTCCATTTGCTTATTTGTTTGTGCTCTATGTACTTCCTACTCTGAATATTTGGAGCACAAAGTCTGGGTTATTTACGAAGCTTTTGTAAACACTTCAGTTTCATCACTTAACGCCTCAGCAAGGCAGAATTATTAGCCAATTCTCTGGCGTTTTGATCTTGCAGATGCTAAAAATAAGCTGCCTTTCATGCAGGAGCATTGATTGCCATCGTGGCGCTGTGATCTGACCTTCCCTTTCAGGCTCAGCAGCAGAGGAAGTTACAGATGCAGTTCTCGTGTTTGAATTTGAAGGGTAAATCTGACTTGGCAACAGATTTAGGCCATCCTGGCAGGATTGGTTACTGCTTGGCAGGAACCCTCTTTTTTATTGTGTCTCCCCTGCACAAATTGCGAATATTTGAGGATGTGTTCCAAACTGAATCACTGAAGTGGTGATATTTTATCTGACAAAGATCTGGCATTTCTTAGTCAATCCAGTCACCTGCTATCACAGACAGCACGTAGGGACCCTTTCAAGAGAATGATCAGAATTCTTCTTGCAAAAAATGCCTCACTTGGTGACAAAACTGTCTCAATTTCCAGACTTTATTCGTAGTCAGTTAATGTATGCTTGTTCTTCTGCTGGTGAAGTCTATTAATTAAAATTAGCTACTGTTCTTCCTTGGGGCACTTCTTTCAGATCTTTTGGGTAGGATTATGTGTGTGTTTATGGCTACAACAAGCTCACAGTCAAATCTCTTCTGCAGAGCCCGAATTTTTCAGGCTGAAAGCAGGTTTTTTTTTGCTCATATCCCTTTTTTGTCATGCTAGATGTCTGTTTCCTGGGTCATCCCACAGCCACTGCTCCAGGCAGATGCAGATGTTTGCTGGGCTCTCAGCTGGCTGGCAGCAAAAAGCAGCAGTGAGCTGGCATGAAAGCCAGAGCCGTTTAAAATAGGGCTCACAGCATTCCTGAGCCTTCTAAACATCGTATGGGTAGACTGTTCTGTCTGCACTTAGCAGGTAGCAGCACGTTAAATGGCACTCTTGCGTTTAAGTCAGAACTCCTTGAATGTGAATAATTGGAATTTACTCCACTCCTGTGCCGGTCCTGGCTGGCACACTGTGCAATAGCGTTAACAGAGCCCACTTTGCTGGCACCTTTGCCTGGTACCTCCCAGGGCTGCACTTGCTGTTTGCACAGGAGCAGTTCAGTGCCACTCTGCACTTGACAAAGTGCCTTCCTCTCGTTTCATCTCCAGCAGCCGAGGAAGGGAATGAATCAGCTCCCACGGAGCCGTGTGTAACGAGCCTGGGCTGCTCTGAGCACCAGGCTGTCTCGTGGAAGGCAGGCAGGCTGTGAGGATGCTGAGCTGTGCTGCTGGGGATGTGCTCCCAGTGCCACAGCCCGGGCTCTTTCCAGACACTGCCTCGGAGCATAATCTGTTAATCAAACACAAAAGCCCAGTGAGCCATACACGAAAAGCAATTTCCCTGACCAAAGCAAGCTGCAGTCTTTGAAGGCCTTTTCTTTTTGCCTCTCGCAGCCCTTTGCTCCCCAGAGGACACGTCCTTTCCCTGCATCACCTGCTGGGTGAGGTGACAGGCAGAGCTCTGCTCTCGTTGCCTGCCCTGCCTTCCCAAGCAGAGCCCGTGTCCTCAGCATCAGCCTCTGCTCCACTGACCTCAGGGGGTTGATGCCACACACAGACTCAGCCCGTAGGTTTTTTCCGCTGCACAAGTTTACCAAGGGGTAGGAAAACACACAGTGCTAATTGTACCAGAAAATACTTTGAGGGTAAAACAGATCATGACCTAGTGGTGACTATTCCCCTCCATCAGCTCCAAAACTTATCTGTGGTGCAGCAGATGCCACCTTGGGCTTCTCCAAGAATCACGGGTCAGTTTGGCCATTCTGCAGTGTTCGCCCCAGTGTTTGGTGTCCCATTTCCTTTGCTGTAATTGGGAAAACGACACCTTCAGGAGGTGAAGTGTTTGAAAAGTTTTCCTTGATGCCAGGAGATTAGTGGATGTTTTCTCTTGCGTTTTGCTTGCTGTGTTTGTGGACTTCACACCACCCTCAGGTATGGTTTTGTGGAATCAAAGCATTTTGGAAACGTGGATTCTCCTCATGTTCAGTTCCAGACAAGTTTCTTGTGCAAGATTAAGTCTGAGTGCTATTTTTGAAAATAGCACCTTTGGGCTGCAAAAATATATCACAGAAATGGTAATTTTTTTACTGATTCTACTGCTTCTAATAGATGTAGTTTTGCAGGGTGGTATCTTTTATGCAGTTTATTCTTTCCTGTATAAATCTGGCCTCCATTTACATAATAGCAAAACAGGTGCTTTCTTGACAGTATTCTGCCCTATCCCTGCTGGCATTCAGTGGGTAGCTTGCACATCAGGATGAGGTCTGGCTGGTGGCATTAAGTCTGACTCTTTTGGAAATCCACTAACTTGTACACCTTACTTATATTTATCCAGCATTAAGTTAGTGTTAATAAGCTAATTAGATTAGTAAGTTTTCTTCTATTCATGCTTTCTATATTGACTTTTAAATATCAATTATTTTTTTTTAACTTTGAAATTGTTTAAATGCACAGAACAGTCTCTTTCATTTTTACTTCCTAGAAATCTACTTCTCCGTTCTTTTATGTGATTATCTCAGTATGAGAAGTTTCCAATCCTGCAGGTTTAGAGTTGAGTTTTAATGCAATGGAATGTAAAGAAATCTCAATTCTTTTTTATAGGATCTGAAACTACTGTAAGGATATCGATTTATAACAATTGATAGACATAGGCGTATGTGTAGGTTAAGTTCAACATACTGGTTTTATAAACTGACAGGATACTTTGAAAAGGAATCCATCAAATGGACTGTGAAGCTAGAGAGACACAACTCCATTAGGAGACATGCTTCATTTCCACAGCATGCTTTAATCCAAGCTATTAATTTTATTTGAGGATTCACCATGGGATGTTCTGCACTGTGGGAAGTGTTCCAAAAATGTGTGGATGTGGCACTTGAGGACATGGTTTAATGGTGATCATGGTGGTACTGATGGGTCAGTGGTTGGACTTGATGATCTTAGATGTCTTTTTTCAAGTGTAACAACTCTATGATAAGTAGTATATAAAATATATTAATATTTTAAAGGAGATTAATTCCACTTTAGGGGGATATTTTATAACCCTATTTATCCCTTCAGTGAATCAATGGATTTATTTTTTTCCCCAAAGATCACTAAATTCCATTAATGGAAAAAATTAATTGTCCAAGTGATAATTATTTTTTGCCATTAAAACTTACTAGTTTTCCTGTGTTCAGGAAGCAAGAATCTAGTCAGTACTTACAAGTAGAAATTTGCATGGTCTATGAAAAATTAAATGTGTGATGAATTTGTTTTTTTCAAATTACGCTTATGTAATTAAGCATCTTCTTGGAAGGTTTTAGAGTTCGTACACTGTTTCTGGTAACGTGGTTCCTGCTTCCAAATCCCTGTGGTCTCCACAAGCTGGTAGCAGAGTTGGTGTGTATTTTCCGTGCAGGAAGGAGACACAAATCCCTCTTGTCTCTGTGTCCCACAAAGAGTTTTTAGGATGCAAGAGACAGGGCAGGGCTGGTGTGCCCCTGTGATCAGAGGGGGCTTCTGTGGGAGTGGGGAGGGGGACAGCACGGACACCTCGCCTGCCCCTCACAGCCCTGGGAAGAGGATGCCCTTCCTTCCAGCAGCAAACCCCTCGGTGCCTCCTTTGGGAGCCAGGGATGCTCCGAGCACCGGGGCTCACGGCTCACATACTTGCAATTAAAATGTATAACCCTCTAAACACCAGTGGCTAATCCAGAGGCAGCTACATGATTCAAGGGATTAGAAAAGGGACTTAAGAGTGACTTGCATAGCCACAGTGCTGTTTTGGAGCTTAGTCGAATTCCACAGAAATTAGGGAAATGTTTGGGTTCATAGGTTGAGTTCAGTTCTCCTGTTTTGGTGGGGAAAGCATGAAAAGTCTGGTATCAGGCTTTATTCACAGATTTCTGAGACACAACTACTAAGAATACTTTGCGCAAAAATAAGTACAAGTCAAGGCCAAATTAAGGTCTTCAGAAAATGATAGAAGAATGTTTCATGGAAGTGCCTCAAAATACTTCAGTGATGTTGTTCATCCACTTACAAAAGGACTGGTCATATGAGTCAGTTTTAGACTTCAAATATCTACAGAAAGCTGGAAAGTGTTCTGATCTGGGATTTTAGATAAGCTTATCTCTAGGGGGGGAGGGTGAGGTCTTCTAACGAGTTGGAGTCAGGAGGAAAATAGATTATTCACATCCTGGGGTTTTTGTGCCTTTTACCATTCATCTGACTGTCAGTTTGTTAAATGTTAATCGTCTTCTGCAGGATAAAAATCAACCTGCTTTCTTCTTGAATATTTGACCTTTTAAACATTCAGCAGTTTTGATTCAGGATATATTCATTATCCCTCATCTTCCTGAGAATGATTGAAAATGCAAAAAAACAATTAAAGAATAGATCAATAATGTCAGAATTTCATTCAGCTAGCATGCATTGTCAAATACTGATTTATCTAAATCACTGTGGGTGATGGGTTTCTGGGAGTCACAGAAAATGGGAAAATGCTGGTGAAAATGACCAAGATAAGGACAGATACAAAATCCACATTTATTTTTTTCTTGCAATTTTGTGTTACATTATTTGTGGAGGCTAAAATCTGGGAGGGGATTAAATGACATGGTAAGTAATACAGAAATGAAGTATGAAAAGAGTGAAACATTTTCTGCTCCCCAAAGACATCACATGTTGTGAGATGAGGCCCCTGAGGAATGGAGTTTCCTATGATTTCTAGGAGATTAAGGATTTCAAACCAGGATGCTTTTGAAAAGAAAAGGGCATTTTAGTTTGGTGTTGGATTATCATGCCAGGAATCAGCACTCCTACCTGGGTCCTGCTCGAAGTTTCTCTGAGCTGTTGGACAAGCTGTTCAGTCTGCTGTGGTGTTCCATTCCTCATCTGTAACAGAGGCAAGAGGATGGATCCCTGCTCTTACTCTCTTCTGTGTCTGCTGGTACCTGTCTGCAGGATCACTTAGGCTGTGCCTTGCTGTGTAAATGTTTCCTGACTAACCCAGCAGGGAACCAGCCCGAGACCCCTGGATGCCACCATGTGTAGATAATGCTGCCTTCTCTGGTGGTGCTCAGCCCGGAGGATGGTCACTCAAAGCTACATTCAGCAGTGTCTGTGAGGATGCCGAGGCCCCCAGGGTATGCAGGCTTAGCTAATTAGTCTACAGTAAATAAAACCCAAGTGCTAATTACTGGTGTGAGCAACTAATAATCAGTATTTCTGGTTGGAGTGAACGGAAATGTGTTTTATCTGTGGGTGATTTTACTAGTCATGCATGCAGTTTGCAAATGACAGTCTTTTAGCTGTAAATAAGAGTCTGATGAACTTTGTCAGACATTATTTTTAGAATGGCAGTGCTGGTTTTTTGCTTCTGGGCATACCCATGTAACCGTGCTAGCTCCAGTGGAATAATGTGCCTACAAGAAGAGGTAGAATGTGGCTACCAAAAGTCTGTCTTCCTTTTGTTCCTGTGTTAAGAGTAAAACAAAACCTAGGGTTGTATAAAGATGACCTGTTGGGATCTCTCTTTGAAATCTACATGGCTTAGCTGCTTCCATCCCTTCTTCTCTCAGCCTCATGAAATTAGAGGTTCAAATGCAGTTAAGGCACAAAACTGGTAACCTGAAGTATAGACATTACAGACTCCCCAGTGCCCCAAGCCCCACAAAATGCTGCCGTAGCACCTGAAGCACCACAGTGTGTTCCTGCCCACACCCGGAGAGTGATTTTCCTGGGTATGCCCTAAGCCATTTTAGCCCCTTTGCTGTTGATCAGTTTGGAGCCAGGGGCACTGGTCTAAGCAGACCTGATAGTGGGACTCAAGGCTATTCCTGATTTTGAATAATAAGTAATAATTATTGTTATTAATGAGAGGTAAACCAGATTTTATTTTTTTTTTGCTATGCAGCATTTCTTATAGCAACTTGCTGTCTCCTCCTGAAATCATAAGAAAACTGTTTTCCTATACGTTTTTGATACATTAAATGACTTTTATCCCTGCAGTTGCTGTGTCTTCAAAATATCTTTGTGACTTGAGTGTCTTTTTCCTGTGGCTGAACTGGATTTTATTGGAAGGAAACTAGTTTGGGAAGTCCTTGCACATGTTTGGTCTTGGATTTTGCTGTGTCATGAGTGAACTGGCAGCTGCAAAGTCTGTCAACCAATTTCCATGTCAGTGAACTAACATAATGATGTGTTTGCAGGGTCAAGCTGTTGCTCAGCTCTGTTCAACCATTCCCAATGTTACTGTTTTTGGAACAGCTTCATCTTTCAAACATGAAGCAATCAAAAACTCGGTAACTCACCTGTTTGACAGAAATGCAGACTATGTTCAAGAAGTAAAAAGGTAATCTTGTATTTTCCTGAGTAAGGTCTGTATAGTGTCTGGCAAAATACTATGAAAGGCACCAGGCTGATCGTATTTATGGGAAGAGATTACATTGGTGAATTTGAGAGCTGGAGTTTATTCCAGATAGCCCATCTGTCCACTAGGGACAAGACAGCAAGCATCTCCCTATTTCTTTATAAGCAACATAAGTGTTTTTAGTCCATGTTCCTACTTGGACATCTGTTGTAAGCAAAGTAAATTATGTGAAAATTACTAAAGGTCTTAATAAAAGGATGTACTTTGCCTTCATTTGCATCTGTACTTGCTCACTGCAATGCACCAAATAAGATGTTTGCAGTGGATTTGTGAGGTGTGCAGATTTTGGAGTTCTCTGGTGTGTTTTTTTTTCTATCTGCCTGGGTTTTTATCCTCTGCCAGGGATTGATGTTGGAGCACATGATGTCTGATTTAGTTCCAGATCCTTAATTTTGTTTGTTTGCATTCAGATTATAATTATCCTGTTGCCTTTTGAAGACATCGTGTGTGTTTCTGTTTATGTGCTTTCAAATTCTTTGTTTTCCAGTTTGTCCAGCTGTTTGTAGGTGTTGATGCTGCTGCAGGTGGCAGAGCTGTGTGAGCTGTGAGCAACCCGGGCTGGTGTTGCAGGAGAATTCAGGGTGTCCTGCTGCTGTTTCTGAAGCGCTGCCCACAGCCAAAGAGAATGTTTGAAATGATCTGTCACAAAGGATGTTTTATGAAGGAAAATTTTTCCATATGGGAATTTTCACCAAAAAAAAATGGGATTTGTTGAGCAGATGCCACCTCTACCATTTCCTTAGAGCTCAGAAGAATTGTGGCACGTTTCGTCAGGCCTTTGATAACCTTTCTCTTGGGGAAGAACACATACCTGAGTGTTTTCTGCCCCTGGAGCATTGCTGTAGTGAGATGAGGACTGAGTTCTAGCAATCCCCACCTGACAACCAACCAAGAGAAACTACTCACAAACACTAATCAGAGTGCAGCACCAACTTTAATCCCAACTCCTGGCAGGGCAGCACAAGATCTGATCTGGGTATGTGGTGGGGGAGCAGATAGGACAGAAATTGGTGGTCAGGCAATTAACAAACTCCCTTTAGGCTCTGGTAACTTTGATTGCAGGTAATGTTGGCTGCTTCTGCCCTTCATCAGGGCAGTTCTTTTTGGGACAGTTCCCTGACACCACCCTGACTGTGCAGCAGATCACAAATCAAAAGTCCTGGTTACCACGGGGTGGAATTCTGCTCTGTTAAGTCTGTTAAAATTCCTTTTGGTGACCTTGCATTTTCACATCCCTTTTCACCTTGCAATAGGCCAATGAGGCAGGGAACCAGTGGGTCCAAAAGGTAAAACATAAATGCAACACATCAGTTGGTTGTTCTTTCCTGGTATAGAGTTGTGTAATATTAGTACAATTAATAGCCCTGATTTCAAGGCAGAAGTGGCACCCTATAGAATGTGCCAGTACTCTGATTTGTTGCTCAGGTCTGTGCATTTCATTGTGCATTGAAAAGATTTTTAATAAAAGTGCAGTGGCAATTCTGGGCTCACTATTACAACAAACTGTCTTTTAGCAGAGGCAGTGAGGGAGCGGCGTAGGTGTTTGGTTTGATGGATGTCACCTGTATACAATGTGCTGCTCAAGTGTTCCTTTCTTCAAAGTCTGTGAGCAGAAAAGGGTGGACTCGTGGTGGAGAAAGCATAGCGGTAGGAACCTGCTTTATTGCAGGGGACTGGGGTATTCCAGGGAAAAGCATTCATGAAGGAGAAAAAAAACCCAACACCACTGAACCCAAGCAAATGAACACACCAAAAACCCCATCAGAGGTGGTACCAATGTGAAAGTGTTCCGAGGGGAGGAGGGATCAGTTCAACCAGGGAAGCTGTGTGATTGCAGTTTTTATTCCTGGACAATGAAGGCTCATCCAGTGGCCTGAACAGAGCCAATTTATTGCCCCACATTTCAGCTCTTGGTGCCTTCTCTTTGCTTGATTTAACTCTGCTGACATCTAGTTGATACTAAGTCTGAAATAGAAGACTCTAAATAACTTTACAAGTAATTTTGTCTGAGAACTAGGATAAGAAGATCTGTTTCCTTATGAATTCAGAAAAATAATACTAGAATATGTATGTAAGAAAAATATCCTTTTTTTGCTATAATATGCATTGACCAAAAAAATCCACTCTCTGACACTTGCATTCACTCAAAGAAGAACTTACATCTATCACTTGTTTTTTGATAATGTAGTTTTACTGAAAGCCCTCAAAAAGGAGGAACAAGGCGGTTTCCCACTCTGCTGACCCTATAAGTGTGGGTTGGCTGGCCTGACAAACCTGCATGAGCTGGAAATGTCTTTCGATGAGGATAAAGTTTTCATGTAGTCAAAGTCTCAGCCTTTGAGTCCTTTCTAAAGGACCTGGCAAATGCTGGTGTTATGTTAACAATCAGCGTGTATTGTGCTGGCTGACCAGCCCTGTGGATCTTAGTGCAAAGTAAGATGATTTTTTTCCTTGCTTTTTAGAATCTCAACAGATGGAGTAGATATTGTTTTGGACTGTCTTTGTGGAGAAAATACTGGGAAAGGCCTCAGTCTTCTCAAACCACTTGGGACTTACATTTTATATGGTGAGTGGAAAAAGGCAGGTACCTATTTCAGAACTAAAGCTTGAAGTTATCGGTGCCACTCCTTCCAGAACCAGTGACTGACTTGTTATGCTTTCTCAATGTGACCATTTCCATTCAAGGATTGTAGTGAAGCTGAGCATGGACAGAATTACTGAGAAACAATAGGTAATACAAAGAAAGTATTAAAAAAACAAAGTAAATGCAAAAATGAAACTGACCATATGTTTCAGCTTGTTAAACATCACTGGGTGATCCAGGAGAAGTGTGGGAGAAAGTGTGGATGTCTCATTCTGCACACCATGGGAATCACAGTGTGGCCAAGGGAACTGCAAGATAGTTTTTGTGGGAGAGAAGGTTGAAGGTTAGGGCTCAGTCACCTTGACCTCTTTGTTAATTATTCCCAAAGTATATGGATTTCAACCAATCCTTTTTAAATCTGGGCATTTTGTTCTTAAATACGAATCTTGGAAATTATTTGACATATAATAAATGGTCTGCCTTTAGCATGTAATAGGTTGTGTGTGAATATACTCATCTTTTACAGGTTCATCTAACATGGTTACTGGGGAGACAAAAAGCTTCTTCAGTTTTGCAAAATCAGTAAGTGTCCCTGTGCTGTGATTATTCTCCTCCAACTTTGGTGTTTTCTGTAGCATTTTCATCTTTATCATTTTCATTTATCTCTACTGAGTTGTTACTTCTGATGTTGCTAAAGGGAGTGTTTTTGTGACATGTTTTCATTTGACAGGCCAGCTGGACAGGAATTGGATCTGTCTGCAGTGCAGATTGAAGCTGTTAGTTATCAGACACAGATCTGTTACGCAACTAAGTTTAGGCTCCATTATTTATTTACTTATGGCAGAATATCATATCCATGGATATGAATAACTGTACCCTGTAGATTCCTTGTATTTGAAGACATTGTCAGGACAGTGCACTGAATTACAGGAGATTCATCTCTTAAGATGGGACCTGTGTCCAGTCATTTCCACATTTTCAGAAGTTTGTTTTATACAGAAATGCATTTTTCAGTTCTCCACATTCATTTCAAGTGACATCAAAGAGATGATGATGTGGCATTAGTTTCCTAATTGATGATACTAAGAAATTCAAAGTTCAAGTGTTAATTTTTTTTTTTCCTACAAAAATCTGCACAGAAATCCCAGAGATCAAAAAGGGGACAAATATATCAAATAAACTGCTAGTGAGAAATAAGTTAACTAGGAATGAAAGTGATTCCTTCATACAAGAAAAACAAGAGGGAAAAGTCTTGTCTGAAGCACTGTCATATGATCTTTCTGCCAAGAGTTCACTTACAGCTTCCAGCAACAACTCCTTCCCAGAAGGAATTGGCTTCAAAAGTCCCCATGTAGCTGAAAACAAGATAAATCAGAGACAGTAGCAGGAGCTGTTTTTTGCCTCCTACATTTTCCCATGGATTATAGTGGGATGATCCTTATTATTGTCACATGTTTATGAACTAAAACAAGATAATCGTTGTTCTGCAGCTTTTTTGCTGTTAATGTCAGCATATCCAGGTGCATATAATTTGTAGGGTAGGGTAGCCCAATTAAATATATTTAAACTGAAATGTTTTTCAGATGGTACTGATATTTATTGACTGAGTAAATATGAAGAAATTGAATTAATTAAAAAAGCATATAAAATTTTGTCTAAAAGTATAACTAGTTTATCTAATTATGCTGCAAAATTAACTCATCAAAGTTGTATGAAAATTATAATTAAAAATGTACCCATTCAAATAAACTTTGCAAGGAAGTGGCATCTCAATCTCAATTATGCTCTTGGGCTAAATGAGATAAAATCCTTTCATTAGATAGGAGGTTTGCTCAAGTATAACAAACATGATAATGGGTGTGAGGTGAGTGGAAATTGGAAGTGCCTGGTTCCCTTGGTTTTGAGAGAAGAGTAACACTTAGGAGTTGCCTGTGAATGTTTGGGCAGCTTGAGTGGCTGCCTGGAGATAACAAAGGATAGCCAAAGTAAGAAGGGAGGTCCAACCTCATCCCTTCTAGACCTACATCCTAAACCCAGACCTGTTCATTCCAACACCCTGACCTCAGGCAGCACAAGTTCGTGTTTTGTTTCTGCATGTCAGTCAGCTCTGTGCTTTTTTTGCCTCATTAAATCAGATTTTACTGCTTCTCTGGGCTTTCTCCAGGTCTGACAGAGGAGTTGTTTTCTTGTAGGCTTCCCTGTGAAAAATGTTTTTCTCACCATTCTGTTTTTTATTGGTTTCCAGTGGTGGCAGGTTGAGAAAGTAAATCCTATCAAGCTGTACGAGGAGAATAAAGTCATTGCTGGATTTTCCCTGTTGAATCTACTTTTCAAACAGAATCGAGGTGGCCTCATCAAGACCGTGATGGACAAACTCCTAAATCTATATAACAGTAAGAAGATCAAGCCTGTGGTTGATTCATTATGGGCTTTGGAAGAGGTAGGAGCAAAATTTCTTTCCCCATTTTGAAACTTCTTTAAAAATATGTCCTCTTAGATGTAAAATCAAATTTAAACACGTTTTCTAGTTATTAATGTATTCGGCTTTTTACTTTGTGCACAAGTTGTCTCCAGAGCCCCTGCTGTTCAGAAACTCCAGGATCCAGAGCTATTCACACACTTCTCTACTAAATATATCTATTGAAAATACTAATACTAAATGTGGTTTTTTCAATCTTAGAAAATCATTTCTGTTTCCTAGGTGCAGGAAGCATGTGACTAACAAGTGCAGAGTGAAATGCATACATTATAACTGAAAACAACTTAGATGTTTTCCTCAGAATAACTTTTAATACCTAAGCTTTGGTTTCAGTGCCATAGTTGTGCCAGCAAACCTTAGAAGCTTGCAGGTTTTCAGGAAGTTATTGAAAGTGTATGAAAGACAATCAGATCATAACTCACTTTTAAAGTAAGTTACAGTTGTGGACTGTGGATTTTTTTTGTTTCTTTTCTTTCCTTCTGGTTGCTTAGTTCTCCTTAAAGACACATAAACAATCTGCTTATTGCCTGGACAAATTATAAGCCCCCTGTCCAAAGCACTGTTTCCTAGACCTTTATATTTAAGCTGCTGATACAGAAACAAGTATTTTTGGAGGTGTGAACCGACATTACCATATGAAAAAACCCCACGGTGATACACCACCACAAGATAGTATTTGTGGTTTCTGTGCTCGTGGAGTGCACTGAGGCTGACGCATCACTGAGGATGCATGATCTGTAGGAGCTCTGCTGAACGTGGATTGTGTCTGTCATTGTGGTTTGCTGTTCAGAAGGTGCTGCAACAAAATTCTGTCAGATTTATGGTTTTTGACATAGGGTATTTTTTAATTTAATTATTGAATAAGCTTATGAAGTAGTTTAAAAATTTAAGTGACACAAGTCTCCAGACAGGCATTCTGCAATTTCTTTGCTCTTGTAAGAAACATACTTTTCCTGTATTGGTGAGTGAAAAAAGGGTAATTAAAATAGTAACAATAGCTTAAAAAATTCATGATTGAGGACATAACGTGAAAAATTACACATGGCAGGCTGATCTGAATAGTCAACATGATGGGAATTTGTTGGGAGACTTCTGTTTGATAACATTTCATTTAACATTTGGCAGTAGCATGCACCAACCCCACCAGTAGATTGTGAAATGTGTAAATACATCTGTTGTAAAGCACTGTCTAGAAAACTGCAGCTCATTTGTCACGCCTGCTCGCTTCCCATGAGCTGTCTGGGAATTCACAAAGGAAATGTCTGGCTGTTCCCTTCAGGGATACAGTAGTGCAAGAGCTGCTAATTCAGTTGCAAAGTGTTGCTGAGATGTTACTCATTCAGGGCATTATCATTTTGGGGATATTTTTGCAGGTATAAAAATAACTTAGGGCTGACTCTTAAGTTAATATGATCCACAGAAAATGTGTCACAGCTGAGGGCTAAATGGAACTGGAATGAAGAAATGTTGGTGTTTTTGTTCTGCTTTGGGAGGTTTTCATTTTTGACTCCATAGCTCTAACATCTCCCCCCTTCAGAGTTTGACATTTGATTGATTTTCACTAAACCAATATATGACCAGTTTCTTACCATTGAGGTTTCCTGAGGAAACTTCCTGACCCAAAAAAGCATTGAGAATAAATGTTTAACTGGAGAGTGGCAGAAAGGTGGATGGCCTGCATGGCATTTGGAAATGAAGGATTGAATAGTTTTCTGTGGAAGAATATTACCCCCTCCAGAGGCTCATGGGAGAACCCATTTGTCTTCTGTCCAGAAATTCTGCCATGGAGATGATCATGACTCCAGTCAGAGACATTCAAAATCGAAATATTTCAAGGAAAATTCTCAGAGGAGCCTTGACCATGGGACAGTTTTCCAAGTGTCATGTTAAATTTCTGAATATATTATCACATACATAAAAGTTTGATCTCTGTAAGAAAGGCACATCCCCAACATATCCCTTCACCTGGCTTTATTCACTCTCCATTTGTTTTCATGTATTCTATTGTGCAAATTAATTCACAGATTAATGCAGACTCTCTAAAGCCAACGTGGAAGACTCCTGGTTTTCTTTCAAAGCTGTATTACAGTACAAGTGCTGCTCTCTTCAGTCCTATATCAGCTGCCTTTTGCGTATCACAGCTGAAAAGCATCTTTGATCTTAGGGGACAGTGAGTTATATCTGTGCTGGGGTTCCCCTTTGCTGCTCAAGGCTGGTTGCTACAGGACTGTTTCTTGCATGATAACCCCAAAATTGAGGGCTTTACGTTCCAGTGCTTGTGAGAACAGCCTGAGAAAGGCTTTGTGTCTGTTTCAGTAGGTCTCCACGATCTGTGTAAAAGAAATACTTTGTTGTTCTATGAGCCTGGTATGGTTCCTTGAACAGCATCTGTTTCTTAAAACTTCTGCAAGAGCACACAGTGTGAATTTAAAAGAATATGCTGATTAGAGAATATTGTAATTGCAGTGAGATTTTCCATTTTAAATTTCAAGTGGCAATAACACAGGATTTAGAGAAAGTTATTAGATTCCTATTTATCTATCATGTAGTCTGTTATGTGGTATCTTGTTGACTGTCAAATAAGATTAAAGACAGCAGTGTTCAGAAATTATTAAATGGACTTAGCTTGATGCTGTTCCTGTTGAACCATGAAGGTTTGCCTGAGTGTCTGAGATCATTCTAATCAGGATGTAATCCCTTCTGGTGTCCTGATTTCCCTGCTTTAGGGCTGCATATAGGCCCTGAAGTCCGTAGAGATCTTCCTGTTTTCACTGGCCTTTATTTTAGGAAGAGGATTGTCCTTCCTCTTCAATGCAGGCTGCTTAAATGAATTTACCAATTGACTGAAGAGAGAAACCTAGAAGTGACTCAGTTTTCTTCAGAGCATGAGTATATTTCTTCAGATTATTCCTGACACAAGGGAGGTCAGGATCTAGACTCTTGACTACTGCTGTGGAACAAAACTATCTGTATTGCTGTGTTAGCGGTTGGCGTTTGTTTGGGAAGGGTAATTTCAATCAGAAACTTGCATCCATAAATCCTAGTAAAGTCAAGTCTTTTCTCAAGTAGGCAATTAGAACCATTTTATTGTGTGAAAGCAAGAAGGATTTAACTAAAAGAGGCAGTAATAAAATCCGTAGATACTTTAAAATGGAAAACCAACTTGGGAATTATTCATCATGAGATGAGAGAAGTCATACAATAAATTAGCTACTGGTGAGATGACTTGCTGTTTTGCAACTATTTGTTTATGTATTCAAGTGTTTGAAAGATGAGATGATTTGTACATGGTGCATGCTTGAAATGCTGTTCTGTACTAGAAAGTTAATTGTCTTGCAAGATTACATGTCATTACAAATAGCAGAGTTTAAAACAGAATTAGTATTCGGTGAATGTTCATCAAGCTTTGTGGTTTTTTCTTTGTTAGTGACTACTTATCTAATCCTTAATTTGCAGTTAGTCACTTGACTTCATTCTGATTAATTTGTAGTGCATTTATACATTAGCATTCTCCTGAGGGTCTGTAAGTCTTTGGCTTTACACAGTAGGCAATTCTAGATTAGTAAACAGCATGAAAACTGATGGCTCTCAAAAATTATACTGTATGGAATAAAAATGTACACATTGCACTTTTCTATTAAAATTCTGTAATTTTTCATCTCTTTATGGTTGCAAAAGAAAATGCATACACAAGGTAGAATGGGTTACTGACACAGAAGTTACATGCACCTTCTTTGGTGTTTTACAGCACTGAGTGTATAAAGCAAACTCAAAAATTCTTGCACAGGAACTGCCAGTCATGGTCCACACCATCAAAATATCTGAGGCATAGACTGCCTGTTTCAAAAAGCACTCTTGGTGTGGCAGAGTCTTCAGGCTGGGACCTTTTGATCTGTGTAGGTGATCAGTGAGATTATGGAAAAACATCCTGACTACGGGTTGGTGTCGTGTACCAAAGGGTTCATTGCATTCTTGTCTCTCTGATGACTTAAAGGAGTGCACTTACATAGTAATAATGATATCAAACACTTGTACTGCCTCAGGGCCAGAAAGACTGATGAAAATACTGAAATCTATCGAATAGAGTTGTTACTTACCCTTAAAAAATAAGAGGATAATCTGATAACATAGCAACAACTGGCTGGTACCTTATAGTAGGCATTGGACATCACTCTGTGTTGTTTTGTAGTGATCATGCAATAATGTCTTTAGAAACATCTCACTGAGTGAATAATGATGGAACAACTGTATCCCAGATCCAGGAATACACCTTGGCACTCAGCTGTGACTGAAATCACTGGAGTCAAGGCACTAAATGCTCTTACAGATCTTGATACGAGTATCAGAGACCTCTAATGACCTTGCACAGTGGTCAGTGCATAGACTAGAAATGGAAAGAGCCCTGCACCTTTATTTAGTTTGTAATAACCCCCAGTGACTGACAGTGCAGTGATTTTTTGGCTGCATAATTATGAGAGATGTTGCAGGTCTAGCTGTAAATACAGTTTTTATGTAAGTGAGATTTCCTGGTCTTGAACCCAGAGCTTTTCTCTGTAGCAAATTGCTAAGGAAACCCAAGCTGTGTTTAAGAACCTAAAGCTAAGGGAATGCAGTGCAACTAATCACATTATAGTGACATTATAGAATACCTGCTGATACAAAAATTTCCTTTAACATTTTCTCCTGTGTTGCTGTTCTCACATGCCTTGTGCTCTCTATGTTAGCCACCAGTGTTATCAGCATGCAAGGGAAAAGAGTACAAACCTTCATTAAGATCTCAGCCCTATCGAGGTGCAATGCAGTGATGAGAACTGGATGAAGGAACACTTTCCATACAGAATTTATTGCATATTTTGGGAAGGGCAAGGCAATCACGGTATGTCTGGTTTTAGCACTGCTTGGTGGCTTCAGATGAGTCAGGTACTGTAAAACCTGTGTTTTTCCCTGAACTCATCCCCTCATATAAATTACCACCTCAGTGCAGGCTTTTGGGTATCAACAGTATCATTATTTGAGGCAGGGGGATGGGAAATCTCAGACTCACGATAGCAGAATAATAACAGTGAGCTCCCTAAAGCAGAGACTGTAATTTCATCAAAAGCTATTTATGCCTTTCTCTGATCTTGGCTTCAGGGCATGAAGCCTGTCATGTATCACCATAGTGAGACAGAGAGAAAATTGACCCATTAGTTACTTCTAACATAGAAAGAGGGCAATTTAATAATATCAGATCAGGCTGGTACCTTGTTAGGAATACTAAATGCCATCTTGGGTCTATTTTTATTTTTAAAGTTATAATATAATAGCATGGGAAGGTTTTTGTGTGTTTCTGCTTGATGAAAACATTCTCCAGCAGAACAAAACTCTGCCTTTTTTGAAGTCAAGGACTTCTATAACATTTAGAACCTGCACTTGTTCTTCAGGTTATGCAAAATAGCAGAGCACCATGATAAAAGTGGAAATATCTTTATAACCAAAGTAATCACCCACCCTGAAATACAGAAAAGATTCATTTTTTCATAAGCAAAAGCATCTACTTTGCAGTACTATAGTGTCAAGAGAGGAACTGTCACTCACGCTGTGGAACCTCCCCCGAGGTGTCAATGTGTCTGTGCTGGGAGTGCTCCTGTAGCATTACAGAGCAGACTCTGCTTGTTTTGATGCTGTCATTGTTTCTATGACAGAACAATTTCATGAGCAACTTTCCTGTTGTACAGGGATTAACTCTGCAGATACACTGTCCTCTGATATTGCCTTATAATATAATTCTCTTTGTTCTTCCTCTGCGTGGAAGACTCTGAGTGTAGGAAATAAATACCTGTAGTTCAAAGTAAATGTAACTGTTTTATCTGTACATCACTGTTGTTCCTTTGTATACAAACAGGTCTAACACAAGTTTGCTACAAGCTGCGTGCAGATATCAAAGCATGCAAAAATACAAGGAACTGTGTTTATATAAAAATGCATAACATAAATGCAACAGGTTTGAAAACAGATGTGTGGAAAGCAGACTGAGAAGCAAAACCTCAGGGCAGCTTGCTTCTGTGTTCACAGTCAAATTATACACAGAGGCCAAAATATCTTTCAAATCTGGGAATCAAAGAACCATGGAACAGTTTGTGTGACCTTAAGACCATCTCATCCCATGGGATGGGACATGTCCCTGCCATGGGCAGGGACACCTTCCACCAGCCCAGGTTGCTCCAAGCCCAGTCCAACCTGGCCTTGGACACTTCCAGGGATGGGGCAGCCACAGCTGCTCTGGGCACCCTGTGCCAACCTCACCACCCTCACAGCCAAGAATTTCTTCCATCTAACCCTGCCCTCTGTCAGTGAAAAGCCATTCCCCTTTGCCCTGTCACTCCATGCCCTTGTCCAAAGTCCCTCTCCAGCCTTCTTGCAGCCCTCAAGGCCTTCTCTTCTCTAGGCTAAGAGTAAGGTAAAAACTTGAATTTTGCCTGACTGACATTAAATATAATGAACACAATTTCTAAATGAATGAAAACTGAGCCATGAGTAAGGTGATTTTTATTTAAAACTTGACATAGAATTTTTTCCAAGATGCATATTTGAAGTAAATAGTAATTAAAACTCAGAATAACTTTGGTCCTGTATGTTTAGATGAATAAAACATACCTTGAAAGTAATGGAGATTGTGTACCCAAATATATGGGATCCTCACTGCTCTCATGTGAATTACTACATTCCTACAAAGGGCCTCTATAATCTCATTTGCATTTCCTCCCCATTTAATGCTGTTCAACAGGACTGTGTGTTACTTAATAATTTACTCTACCACTATCAGGCAGTGATGGCAAAACCCAGCGGTCTCTTTGGATTCACACACTGTTGATGGCAAGGGAACAGGATTATGATTTTATTACAAGCCTGAGAAAGAAGCAAGCCAAGACTCCTGTACAGGCAGGCACTGTGGCTCCATAATAAGGCCTCAGGTACATGGCATTAGCTGTGATTGCCACCAGCTCAGGCTGGGGAAATGAGCTGTTTTAGGAAACTTAGACTTCACTTGCTAAGTTTGTAAGCAGTAGTCAGTTCTTCTCAATTGCTATAAATTATTCATAAACACTGTGTGAAATTCAAGCTACATGATCGGAATTTAATTAAACTAGTAATTTATTCCAGCCCTGTGCTTTCTGTTACTTTTTTTTGCAGCTTCTGAAATTTAGCTTGTTTTGTCTAGCCTGCTAGTTGAATACCTGTGTTTAAACAATTTTGCCATCTAGAGTCTTCAGAATGTTTCTTTTTGCATGCTGAGAATATTTGAGCTATAACACCCATTTAGCAGATAAATAACAAAAGAGATGGTGGCTATCATCCCTTGCCTGATACCATTGAACGTGGTAGTGTAAAGATCATGGATCAGCGTGAAAATCTCTTAATTTCCAATCCTGGCAACTCACAGCCAAAGCCCTGGGCTGTGTATCAGCATCCCAGAGCCTTTGTGACCCAGAACTCTGGGAGCAGAGTGGTGTGTGTTCTACCAGAGAGTCACGAAGCTCTTTTGTTTCAGAGGAATGGTGTTTTCATATTTTGGAATGAAGTGGCAAACACAGAAAAGTGTTTTGGCCGTATTTGTGACAAACATTGATCCTGTGTTCAGGTGTCGCTGTTACAAAGGTCAGAAGCTGACTGGTGTGAGCCCAAACCTCTCAATTAACATAAGTACAGCCTGCAGCAACAGCGCTTTCCTCATCTACTCAGTAAGCACTCTGCTAAGAATTAATTAGTTATGGAGATACACAGGCAGAAAATGCATTCTAGAAGGCAGGAGACACTGGAGGTTGAAAGTGCAGTGGTGAGTCATGATCCGTGTTTCTGGGTCAAGACAGGCTGTCTTTTCTGTCTGCCTTTGTGTGCCCCAGAGGTCACAGCTTCTGGAGCTGCAGCCCAAAGGGACACGACACGGAGGCTTGGGTCCCAATGGATGATGTCAGGGCAGGGGGAAACAGGCAGGGAAATAATATGGGAAGCATTGATAGGTTCCTCTCAAGAAAAAGTGTGTACTATTAAAGATAAAGTTGTCATGCGCTTCCAATTAATTAAATTAGCAACAGGAGATTGTATATGGGGAAAACTGCTTTGCTGTTTATTAGAAAAATAGGGACAAACCTGTTATATTGAGCAGGCTGCTGATGAATTACTGTGCAGGAGCAGTGTTTCACAGGGGCAGTCTGCTTTCGGAAATGTATTAGCTGGCTTCTAAGTAATAAATTGGCACACGTTCCTTATGTGTTGAAATGATGTGGTGATGTCGTTCCCCTGCAAGGACATGAACAGAGACCTAGTTAAGGAAGGCTGCACTGCAGACATCCATGGCACCTACGGCATAACCCCGGAAGGCAGAGTATATTTCTTCTTTGGTTATTTTGAATAATGGCTTGAGCACAGCTGTTTCCCACTTCTTATTTACTGTCTGTGTCATGGAATATAAGCTCTTCCCAAGAGTCAGGAAAACAGGGTTTCGTGGGGTCATTTCCCTATTTAAAAGCAATTTCTGCACTCTTCATGAAGCATTAGAGAACTTGCTTTTATACCCTTGCTCCAAGCATGCTTCAATCCATTCCTTTTAATTTCTACCTGATCATGCAAGGAAACATCCACCTGTCTTCTCCCAGTCTTGCCTGGGGATTAAATATAAGTCATTACATTGCACCCACCAGCAGAAGTATTTCTAAATTAATTCTAGCAGAAAGTTTACTATGTCTTCTGTTCCACAGGGTTGGTAGTGCCACTAATTGGTGGGGAATTCTTAAGTTTTAGAGCAGTTACTGTTTTCTGTCACTCAGAAATAATTACTGCATCCTGTGAATGAAACTTGCTAGACAAATAAAGGGAGAATATTAGAAACTAAGTTTTCAAGGCACATTTAGATGCTGCTTCTTTCTTGTGCTGTGCATTGTTAGTGTGGGGAGTTTAAGCCACAGAGCCTGTGAATGGAACCAAGGATTTCCCTGTCAAAAAATTCCACTCACGCTTCTTTGTTAATTAGTTGACTGGTTTGGGAAGAATGCTCTTGATGGGTAAAGTTGGGCTGGCAGGGACTACTAATGTGAGAAACTCAGCTTTCCTCTCAGGGGAGCATGAAGGAGAAATCTGAGGTTTGTGGTAACAATTCCTCGTGATTGTTTGCATTCGCTCTCAAACTTTTTTTGGTCTTAATACAAACTAAAGAAAGACCTCATTTCAAAGATGCTGAGCATTAAAAAGAGAGAGAGAGAGAAATAATGAAGTCTACTTGGTGATGTTGGAAGAGATGAGAGAGGTCATCCTTATATTTCTGGAACAACAGAGAATACAAATAACTTGGGTTTCTCCTGCCTTTGAAACCTCCTCATTTTCAGGCTAGGAAGAGATCCCTGATGATTTTGGCCTCTTGATCTACTTATAAAAAAGACTAGTTATTCTGTTTGTTTTTCTGGCTGTAATCTATGAGTCTGTTACTTGATTAATCAATGAATGCCTGGAAAGCCACTTAAGAAGTCACTGAAAAGAATCAAAAGGGATTGGGAGTTAAGGATAATATATTTCCATATATTTAAATTTGATGGGTCCATTTTGTCTAAATGGTGCTACCGTGGTGGCATCACCCCTTTAGCTTCCTTCTGTGCCTGGCAGGGATCAGAAAGGTCAATAGAGCAGAAGGAATGAGGTGCTTTCAGGGACAGCTGCATTTCTGTGGTGAGAAACATCAGGAGATGCTGTGCCTTGTGCATTTCTGCTGTGAATCCCAGCTCACATTTTTCTGCTTTGGGGAATTTTGAGTGCTTGGCCTATAAGGAGAAAACAGTGACATAAGCTTTTAGCTACAGTAGAGGGATGTTTAAATGTTAGTAGACACTGAACTCTGGGAAATTAAATGAAATGGGCATTTTTAGTTTTAGAAATGCCTTTCTAAGTTGAGCATTCTATCTTATAGATATAAGACCTATGAGATCTTTATATCTGTTATAGATAGATCTGCTTATTGGTGTATCTATGTAACAGCACCAAAGAAAAAGTAAATTAGTAGTTCCATCAGCAAAACCAAGTTTGTGTCTCAGCAACTAATCATGTTGATGACTAGTTTTGGCAGACTGGTAGAAATTTTGGAATTCTCTTGAGCAGCAGCACAAAACTAATCTCCTGGGTGGTTTTATTTTTTCTTTTGTACTAGTAGTCTGATTAGGTGAC
The DNA here is from genome assembly GCA_013396735.1 of Grallaria varia. Classification (NCBI taxonomy): domain Eukaryota; kingdom Metazoa; phylum Chordata; class Aves; order Passeriformes; family Formicariidae; genus Grallaria; species Grallaria varia. The sequence continues at coordinate 45,138 of VWZG01013663.1, read as the reverse complement.
TAGATTGCCTTTATTGTAAAGAAGACACAAGTTTAGTGGTCTATTTCATACAACTTTGCTGAGATCCAAAAAAAAAAAAAAAAGCACTTTACTGTCTGATCTACAAGATCTGTACATGCTGATTTTGTTGGTTTATGTATCTGTGCTTGTACATACTATGCAGATGATCCATTGCTGGTATTGATGATAGTTAGGAAACAGTTGAATATTCAGTTTGAGTCAATCCCAGTATTTGAGTTCTGCCTTTCACACCTTGCCACTCTTGGGGCTGGAACTTGCTCGTGGGCACTGACTCAGTAGCAGTAGCAGCACATGCTTTGCACAGCTCTGTTCCGATGCCATCTGATCACTGGTGGTTCTGATTTGGAATTGTTTCTCCCAGTTATCCAAAATTCCCTGTCACATGATTTTTAAAGTCTTAAAGAATTAAGATTTTATAGCATTTTACAATATTAATGCATGCTGTGATTAACTTCTCCTTTTCTAAGTACAGTGGGGGAACTGTAGTTGACAAAGTTTATTTTTCTGGTTTACATAATTTTACACTGAACAAATTGCCATGATTTTATCAAAATAACACTTTATTTTAGTGCATAACAATTATTAATCAAGATAATTGGTCTCACCTAATGAAAATGGCTCATATTTCTTTTCAATCATTTTAAACTCAGATGAGTTTTGAAAGTAAAATTACTCTTGGGCATAAAGATATCTCTTAGAATAATATAACCCAAATGTAATGTGGTAATTGAGAGTTTTATGTGGCATTGCAGGTTAGTAATGATATTATTGCTCAGTACAGATAATTATATAAATTAACACTGAGGCAGCAAAGCAGATGCATTGTTGGTACTGAGAGGTTCCTATATATTTAGTAACCCACTGGGAATGATTGAACACAAGGATATTTTGTGGGAAAAATCTGCGTTACGATGAATGACTTGGAAAAAACAAGACTAAAAGAAACCAATGTAATTGAAGTGTTTCAAATGAGCAGCTGATTTCCCAGAGTTTTGATTGTACCAAAGATGGTAGTTTGAGACTAAAGCCTCACCCATCACAGACAGCTCCAAATCTTTGTTTAAATGCATTTAGTTTATAAAATAAAGGTTGTGTTAAAAATGAATTCCTGACCACCACCAAATACCCACAACCTTGAGAAGAGCTTGAGGGTTTTTTCTATTTCATGCTGTGGTTACATCCTGGGTAAAGTATCTTAAAGATCTTAAACTTTCCTGAGCAAGAAGGGCATAACTTTTTAATTCTTTAGGAGAAGTAACACAATACTCTGTCTTTTCCTTCAGTCTAAAGGAAACATTCAGCATAATTCCAAATTAAACTTACCTTGGCCTAGAGGTAGAAAAATGTGTGTTAATGAATTTCTTGCCTGTTTTCCTGTATTTCTGTAGCTACTGTACATGCCATGGGGATTTTTGGTGTCTCAACACATGCAAGTTTAATTGAATTAGATTAGAAACTGCCTTGGCTGCATCAGGGACATTCTATCACATGGACACTTGTGCTTTGGCTCCCTGATACCAATTACATCGTGGTTTGATTTGGGTCGATAAAATGTAACGCTGAGCTGAATGAGAGCTCACACATGAGCCTTAAACTTGCTGTAAACTAAATCAATTTTATAGCAATCACCCTGGTACAATGCTAACATGAAGTTAAGATCTTTAATATAGGCTTAGGATGAGACATTTTTTAACTGTGCCAGGAGAAATATTAAGTAATAAAGCAAATAGGGCTGCAATATAAATTGTAAAACTGTCAACTAGAGAACAAGATAAATTCCAATACCTTTCATCTTGCCTAGATGACTGATTTCAGTCTTGCTGTAAAGTGATGTAGCTCAAACTGAAGATAAGCATGAATCATACTCTCTGCATCACAGCTGTATTACACTTTAATATATCAGTGGGTTTTGGTTTTGCTAAAATATAATTTTAATGAAGTTCCAGAGTGGCACCCAATGGTAAGATCTGACTTAGAGAGCTTTTTGAATAATCAAAAAATACTGTGGTGACTTATGAATAATTAGATTTGCAATCCTCATGGCACTACTTAATGAAACAAAAAAATTACACAAGAAATCAAAGTATTTTCTCATTTGTATCTTTAGAGACCTGTGGTATTTACCTTGATGAGTTTTAGGAATTTACATAATTAGTTTTGTCATTGAGGATGGATTTTATTGAAGATAATGCATTTTTACGAAAGGGCATAGAGATATTTTTTAAAGACACAATGTGTTCTGGTAATCTGTTCCTACTAGATGGATTTGTGTATGAAGCTTATCAGACTTTGGAAATTAGAGTGTCAAGGCTTTTTACTGATTACCTCCTTACTATCTGGGAGACTGAATATTTACTGTATTTTGTAATCACTTGAAGTTTAGTTAGTTCTCATGGTTTGGAATAGTGGTTCTGTGATAAAGCACAATTTTTCTTCCCTAGGAGTAATAAAGGAAGACTTGTTTGTTCTTGCTCTGTGCAGTTTCTGAGATAATGCACACAGTTTTACAGAGAAGTCCATTCTATGGCACTTCTCTGCAACCAAAATGTTAGTCTTTAACTGTCCAAGTGCTGAGTACCTCTGAGCTGTCTTAACCTGATGGAATTCTCTGTGTTGATGGATCAAATTTCACGTTACTTTCTCTTTTATAATGTAGAAAAGCTCTCACCAAACTGCTAATCTAGGCACTGCTGTTCAGTTCTTCCAAATATTTAATTTGATGTTGATTCTGCCTTTTTTTTTCTGCTTTATCCCTGTTGACTCTGTAAGTAAAGGCTGGCAAGATTTGGCTCAGTTATTCTGTAATTACAAGGCTTTAAATCTCTATTTCTTTGAGTTTTACTGAGACAAAACAAATACTCATTGACGTCAGCAGGAGCTCACAGGAGTAAGGAAGGAGCGAAAACAGCACAGTTCTGCAGCTGTAGCTCTCCATCTAGAAGATGTATCACTTAATAGGTATCTTCAGCAGCCAAGGGAGGACTCGGAGTTTGCCTCTAGCGTCAGTTTTTATTCCTTTGACATTTTTCTCATCTTGGGTCTGCTTTTAGTCTTGCTGCCATGGCAACATACAGAGAGACTAAAAGGTATTCCAGAGAAAAGGTCTGTCCTCACTGACAGGCAGCAGAAGGCAATAGAGGCCAGAGCTGCTGTTTGCAGCTGTGAATAGCAATGGAGGGATGAGAGGGACTTAAAAAGCACTTTCTGTTTCAACATGTGCAGGCAGACCACCTGTGTAAAAGTTCAGCGTGGCAGGGCATAAACAGTTGAGTTGAAGACATTTTTGCTTTCAGATGGGTACTGGCAGCATGACATGACTTGACACATGACATGACTTGACACATGACATGACTTGACACATGATGTGACGTGATCTGATGTGTTAGTTTCACAGCAAGGAAACAGACTTCATGATCCAACTTATTTTCCTACCCCTCTAGGAAAATTACTCCAATCAGCTCAAAATCATTACTAGTGATACTAACTTTTTACAATTTGATTGTATCCATGTTTTCTCCATGCACTTCTTTCCCCCAGTAGGTGTTCGTGAAAATTGGGCCCCAGATACCCTGAGTTTGATGTGTCTTCTTGCATATGCTCAGTGCTCGATTTCTGCACCTTAAGAGCTGGCTGCATTCACCATGGGCAGGAATAGAGCCTGCTCAAAATCCTGTAAATATTATGCTTCTTTTCCATCTGTCACACAAGCTGCTGCACACCGTCAGCATCCAGGAGAACAGAGTTTGGGGGAGAGTAATGGTGTGGGTAAGAGAGGAGAACCCAGGCCGGTTCCAGATGTGGGTTTGCCAGCCTCCCATATACCCAACTCCCAAGCAAACAGGTAATTGGAGGATTTTGTCACAGCAGATAAGTCAATTAAATGCTAGAAGCACTTTTCTGCCAGCTATTCTGCTACACGGTGCAAGGGAAATATCCCCATCATGAATGTAGATCCTTCCCATGGAAGTGTGTTGTGCTGGATACAGGTTATTCCACTGCTCCCAAGGGAAATAATGCCTACCAGAAAAGGATGGTTTTGTCCAAATAACTGTGTCTGGTAGGATAATTGTCCGTAATCACACAGGCAAACAGTTTTTCTGCAAGTGCTTGTTACAGAAGACAGCCTGAAAGACATAAGTATTGCAAACGCATTTTAAAAAAAATAAATCTTTAAAAGAAGTATATTTCCCAGTGAACTACTACTCCACAACCTTGTGCTGCATAAACATGAGAGACATTTCAAGATTATCAAGGAGGAAATATGCCAGCCAAACAAGGGGACTGCATTTTGGCAGATGTCACTTGTGAGACTGGAAGGACACTGTCACTGGGGCAGAGGAGCCAGTGACTGGTGGCCACCTGTGTGTCCTGGCTGTCCAGGGAGCCCATGTCCTGTGCCTTTGAGCCCAAGCCACCTGAAAAGGGAGGTTTGCTTCTGCTCTGTGCTTCCTGTGCCCAAACACCCTGGCAGAGTGTGCAGGGAGTGGTGTACCAGGTCCCTTCCCCCAGAGCTGCCAGCAAGCTGAGAAATTTATCCTTGGTTCCTTGAGTTTCTTCCCTTCCACAGACTAAATCTAAACAGATGTAATCCAGAGGACAGACTACATGATTTTTCTTTGTATGGAGTGCAGTATTAGTTTTAAAAGCCAAGGACATGAAAGAAAAACTCTTCTTCTGGTCTGAGAAGAGCATCTATAATTAGAATGCAGCTCACAATCCATATTCCAGACAGCATAGCTTTGTAATAGATCACAGCAGTGAGCCTGATAGCAAAAATTATTTTGCCATGTAGCACTAATGAAAGTCATAGTATTAAAGCTTTGCTTATGTGGTATCTCAGCCAGAATTGACTGCAGTACGCATCTTTTTTCTTCATTACTGCATAGAAATGATGCTTAAATAATTATTCTTGATATTAGCATTTGTAATTCTAATGGAGATTACTCTGGGCTCATGGAAATCATGTCTGTTATGAACAGCAACAGAACAGAATGAAAAGTGGGCATATTTTTAATTCAGATTATTCTTTCATAAATCTAAAGGAGATTTGGATCATTACCTGTGACACTTGGGTTGCCAAAGTAACCTTGACTAGCCAGCTGATGTTTGCACACCACCTTACACTGTCACCATGGAGATCCTGTCCATGTGATGTTGCAGGCATGATGCAGTCGCAGGCTTCTCAGAAAGGCATTAATTGTTGGTGAGGAATGGTCTTGCAGACAGCTCTGCTCTGTCAGAGAGAGCCTGCGTGGAAGTCCAGCAGATGCTCAACTCTTCTTTAGAGGACCAGGGCAAGGGTAACAGGAGGAAGGGCTCTTGGCTTCCGTAAGGAAAATACTGACTTCTCCTGATGGAAAGTTCATGCTCAGCCTAGATGGGAGGAGTGATCAGAAAGTGCTGACCTCTGTTAAAACCATGTTTGAAGGATTAATGTTCATTTTATTGAACACTACTGGTATTCCCTTATCAGCCGAGGCTTTTATCCCCTCCCAATACCTGCCCTTAATCATTCACGCACAACCCAGTGATGTCAGAGAAGTTACACCAATGGAACAGGGACCAAAATCTGTCTGTATACACAGAATATCCAAATTCTCCTCAAAAAGTAACTGTCATGCTGTGTTTTCATTTCCAACATCTTGACCCGCACAGGGGACTACGAAGTAGATTTTGGGTCCGTTTGGTATGGTACCAAACCAAATACCAGGCTGAGTGTTAGAAACGTCCCTTGAGACTTTATCTTTTCCAACGTATTTCTGAACCCAGGCTTTTAACTTTAATTTCTAGCACATGCCTGTGTGTTTAGAGAATTATCTAACCCTATTAGCAAACCCTTTCCTAGCTTCTGTATTTCTTGTTTCTGGCCTCTGCATTATGCTATTTCTTTATTGCCTGAACTTTTACTGACAACAGAGTACAAACACACAGCCTGTTTCTGATGGTTAAGCAGGCTAATGAGTGCTCCCGCCTTTCTCCCCATGTTATTTGGAGAACAGAAGTCAGCCAGCCTTCAAGATAAAACTATTCTGCTGTTGCAAAAAGCCTTGTTCCATCTCTTTTACTTAGTTGTGAACTGGGCTGGGCAACAACAGATGGTTAAAAGGTGCTGTTGCTATTTCTGGGTGCTCCAGCTGTGGTGGGCAGGGGGGACTAGGATCAGGCTGTAAACATGACATGCACCCCTCCTAAGGATGCACAGTCCAGGCTTCTAAAACAGTCCAAGAGCCTCACCTGCTATGAGCCAGTAGAGACTGGTTTGACGTGTGCAGTGCCATTGCTCTTTGGGGAATTGCTGTAAAGAGTCGCTGAAGCACCAGCTTTGGAGATGTCTTTGTTGGACACTCTTTTCTGTGAAAAAGCAACACAAAAAATTATGTGGGTCCTTAAAATAATACTGGACAAAAGTGTTCATAGGAGGTGCAGAGGGCAGAAGAGACTCAGGTTGATGCAGAGAGCGAATGTTGCTACTTGTGTCTTTGCTTTTAGCTTGAAGAATCAGCTGAAGGATTAAAGAGGGGAGGGATGTAGCTGGAAGGCAATTCTTGAGGGTGATGCCTGCAGCACAGGCTGCAGTGAAGGAGGGAATTATTTCATGGCCAGAGGGGAACAGGCTTGGTGTGCTGGAAGGCTTAGACATTGTCAGTGTGTAAGCAGAGGACAAAAGGTGATTCTTTGGGATGATGGGTAAAAATGAGCATTAATCTTGAACGTACAGGTGTGGAACTAACAGGAGGGAAAATTGCAGTAGTAGATCATAACCTGAACTGATGTCCTGCTTCACTGTGCCCATCTGGAGGTGAGGGATGTTCCCTTCACTTGGGTGCTGATCATCTTTCTGGCAGCACATGATGACACCATGTAGAACAATTGGGGAGTTTGACAGATTACACTGAGATAATTGAACTAATTTAACTTTTGGTTCGGATTAAATTTGTAACCTTGGCATAAGATTCTTTAGCCTTTTGTATTACAGGCTGATTTACCAAGAGAGGAATGAAGGATTCCTTTATTGTAAGTAGAAATCCTTTCAGATACACCAGGGAAACACACTGTCATCAGAGGTGTCCAAGAAGAGAAAGAACAGTCCTCTGCCACCATCCAATAAACCTGCTGAGAGTGAGGGGGTAAGGAAGTTGTCTGCAAAAATGAAACTGCAATCTGTAGGTGGCATTTTGTCCAACAGACTGCACTCAACCTCATGCAGTTAAGGAATATCCACTCTTCTGCACCAGTCTCTTTCAATTCCTTTTTATCTTGAAGTAAACATATAACCTTATTTTTAAAAATTTATACAATTAATCATCTTACTGGGTTAAACAGCTTCATGTAGGATGATGAAAGCGTTGTTTTGACATTTCCACTAGGAAGCTTTTCCATGGCAAGTTGGCTTCATTGTTTCTCTCTATTAAACATCCATATTACAGATGAGGGCCTAAAGCCCCCAATGTGCTATATTGGCAAAGCGAGTGGTTTCGTGTTCCAACTTCCCAGTCTCTTTTATTTTACTCCTGAGATTGGTTCCTTATAAAAGCCAAATACAGAAACGGATCATTATGTTTAAAATAATATCCAAAGGCTTGAAAATAGCATCCATTTCTTAGGCAGGCTGCAGTTCTCTTTCACACTATGAAATGGTGCAACAGATAATTAGTAATACATTTTCCATTTATATTTTCCTGTATTTATAAAGCAGTAAACTGCTCTTGCTGTATTCTAACAGCAAAACGAGGTTGTAGAGCCAACTGAATGTCAGCAAGCATTTATGAATATCTCAGTAGATATTATTGTTGGCTCTTGGTTTCAAATGCAAACAGCCAACAAATTAGTTTGAAGTAAAATGGGTAAATAAGTAGAAGGTTGACTATAGCAGTACAAAGTTGGAGCATAATTGTTTGTTTCAGGCATATGTTATTTATAGAGGGTCAGACTTACACCCAGGGAACCATTTCTGTTCAGGAACTTCCTAAAGAAAAGGAACCAGGACAGCAGAGGTGGAGACCTGAAATGAGTGGCTTGAAAAGGCAGACACAAAATCTGTCCCAGTTACTGATTCTACCTGGGGGAAACATAGTGCTGAAAACAAGCAAGAAAATTCCAAGGAGAAGACAGGGAAAAAAAGGGAACAAAGCCAGGTGTACAAGATGCATTTCAGGGAAAAAAGTGTTCTAGTCAGTTTCAAATGGACTGTTTTTACACACTGACATCAAAAGCTGTGGAAAACCAGTGTAATCAGAAGCTGGCTGCAAATGTCCAAATACCATGTCAGCCTCTGATAGCATGTTATGTTGGTTGCTCTATTTGGAATACTCTTTGGTTTTCATTGTTTTAGAATTGCAGATACTGCTTGAGTAAAAACCGTGTTGTGCCTGCTAGTTTTAATTTCAATATGAAGATCTTTTTTTCTGGTCTGAGCAGTTACAGGTAATAACATGCTTAATTTTGTGCTTTTTTACCATGTATTTCTCAAAAGAGAAGAGTGTTGCACATTAGTCAGGAGTGCTGACAGAGACTTCATTAAACTTCTCTAAGTCATTTGCAGATAAAAAGTGATTCCTAAAAGCTGACTTCTAACTTGTAGTGTTAGTGCTTCACTTTTAGTACTCTGCTATTATTAGTATTTTACTACTGTAGAAATGGTAGCAAGAAACCAAAACAGGGCTCACTAGAGACAGAATGGCTACAATAAAATCATCCTGTGTTCCCAGGGCATACACTGGTGCTGTGTTCAGCAGAGGAGAATAATTTATGGCTGTTGTTATAGAGTATTCACTTATGCTTTTAGTGAAATAAAAATTTCACAAATCATTAGCTGAAGAAAAATGGAAATATGGGGGTTTTTTTAGGGATACTACATCAATTCACTGCATCACTGCTACAAGGACCAGTGGTCCACTCATATGTAGGCATAGTTCTGATTCCTGTGCAGAGCTCTGTGATACGTATTTTGTCAATCTGGGGACTCTCCAGGCTCAAATCTGTAGTTTGGCATTAGTTCAGACACAGACCCTCTAAGGGCTGGGCCATAATGAAGGCAAAAAACGCCAACAGTTTTTGACTTTCATTCCAATGGAAACTCTTTGGATCAATAAACACACCTGTGCGCTGTTTCCAATCCGAGACCCCTCATGATACTACACAAGAAGAATTTCAATTAACTCATCCATATAAACAAAAGTAAAATCCATTTACTTGTCTTTGAGCTGACAAATGTAAATAGCAACCAATACGGAATAATTGGTGGAAAGGGATTTAGGGGCACAGTGCCGTAAGGAGAGGGAAACCCTTGCTAGAAGGGATATTTGTTTGGAATCAAACTTCCACCACTTCAGGGAATCTCCAGTAAATTCCAGGATTCCCACATGCCTCCCTGTACTACCAGTTAAGCCTGGGTCTGGTTTTAACCAAGTGCAGAGGGATGCACTGTCTTCATTGGAAACATGCAAACACTGAGGCACAAAGAAGCTCCATCCTCTGCAAAAGGCACAGGAAAAAGTAAATTTCTTATATAGTCTGCACAGAACAACTTAAACCTTAACCATTCTCCCTTAAGAAATAAGGTTTTTAAGCCTGTCTTGTCTTCTACAGGGTAAGAGAGAATGATTTTAATATTCAGGCATCTTGGGAAACAAGTAGTTGCAGTCTTGGTTGATTAAGTGGGCTGTTAGGTGCCATGAACATAACATCTACTCATTTATAATACAGCTCATGGCCTCTTAACCCAGACATCGTGTGCTGAATGGCATTGCACTAGTACAGAATTTGACTTACTGGGTAGGTGAGTTGCAAATAAGACTAAAAAGCACAGATGTTGTATCAGCTCTTCAAATTTTTTCCAATGTTTTTATATATTTTAATAGCTCCATCTGGATTCTGTAGCCATTATTATTGTTGTAAGTTTTATTGTTCCCTCTGCCTCTGCCTGCTGTTTGCATTTGTAAGTTAGTTATGAGTGTCCTGAAAACAACTCCTGAACCTTTCCCCAGAGGCTTAAATTTGATATGTGAAAAATATAGGAAAAGCACATTTTCTTAAATTTGCCTTGCTAAATATGATATGGTGCAAATTAAAATAAATGTTGCATACCCTGCTTTCCACATCATGTTCTGGCTATAAATTTCAATGGACAGGCAAGTGTATTTGCTGATTTCTCCAATTCCGTTATTTATACTGTGCTGTAACCTCCTAAAACCTTGGTTTGGTTAATAACAGTCATAAAAATTTACATAGCTGCTGCTTCTTCAGAGTCTTTGTTGCATATTCCTAAAGGGATATTGTCCATACTGCAGAACCAGTCTGACAGGGTAGTAGGTGTTGTTTATGCTCTAAGGTAGCTTTGTAAAAGGTACTGTGATTTTTTTTTTATTATATTTAGAGGTCAACCTTCTATCCAGTGGGATTTATATGATTGAGGTTAATTTACAATAATGCCCTAAGTTGGAAAGCGATTGTCTTTGCAGTGCAATTTTTATTTTGTTCTAATAGAATTTTTCTAAAGTGTGGTATTAAATAATTGAGGTAATATCTTTGCAAAATTCAGGTGGCAATGCTGAGTTCACTGCAGTCAGCTTTCCAAGTCAGGCTGACAGATGGTAAAGACATTTTGTGCCCAGTATCCATTAGCTGGAAGTCCAAACCTGTATTTGCCTAATATCTTTAAAAATCTCATGCATCTTTCTGTATTAAGACATTCAAGGATAATTTTAGGGGCCTGGACCCCAACTCAGGCTTTTAAATGTCCTGTGGGACCCACCAGTTCCCAACTCAGCATTTTCTTTCAAACTTACATACTGTCACTCTTAAAATATTGAATAGAACTGTGCCACAGATGGTAAATCCTATGCACATAAAGCTCATTTCTGTCTCAACAAACCCTGTTACACTGGCAAAAAGTACTGTGATGAGGGTGGGGAACAGCCTTCAAGTGTACATTTTCAGTTCCTGAAGTTTCCCACTGTGAAAGTGAGGAAACTCTTGACATCTTCCAATTTTCAGTGATTTATAGAATCATAAATTATAGAATTTAAATTATAGAATTTATTTAGTAAGAGACCTTAAAACTCATCTCATTCCACCCCCTGCCATAGGCAGGGACACCTCTCAGCAGCCCAGATTGCTCCAAGCCCCATCCAGCCTAGCCTTGGACACTCCCAGGGATGGGGCAGCCTCTCTGAGCAAGCCATGCCAGTGATTTCACAGTGCACATTGAACACTCACACAATTCCAGGTCATCAATGCTGAGCTCTCCTGAGTCCTGAAACTTCATAAAGCACTATAAGTATCTCTCCAGTGCTCTCCTAAAAAGAGGGGTTTGTTCCTTTCTCACATGTGCTAATTGCAGCCAGCTGTTCAACAGATGGCTGTAGTGGTATCAGTAGGACACCATTTATTTAACATTAAAAAAAAGGGAAAAAAATGGAAAAAAGAAGTAAATAAATGTTTGCTGATGAAGCAAGACCCAGAGTATTGTGTTAATATCAGCCATGACCTGGACATGGCATTCCCTCTATGGGAACACAAAAGAAATTAATTGAAAAATATCATAGGTCAATTAGAAAAGCATTTCGTACTTTCAGTGAAAGGAGGGCTTCTTGATAAATATTGTGCAAAGATAGGATGTAATGAACGCCCTGTAAGGATCACCTCTGCACCTCAGCTATCCATCACTTTGGTACTGCATTAACATTATGGATGTGTTACGTTATTCAGAAACTGTCACCAGGACTCACATCCCATTTTGGCAAACACAATGCAAAAACCAGGCTTACAAATTCACTAAAATATGTTTAACTAGAAGTCTTTTCTCAAGCAGCTGTTGGAGTGACATAGTATGCCTGAAGTGTATTGCTGGTTTTGGAAGGGAGGAATTGAGGCTTCTCCTAACGTGTGACTGAAAATTATCAATAGGTAATCTTTCTTTCAGGTGAAGGAGGCCATGCAGAGAATCCATGACCGAGGAAATATTGGCAAACTCATTCTGGATGTGGAGAAAGCACCCACTCCCCTGGTGAGTGCAAGGTGGTGCAGAGCCACACAGTTAAAGCCTTGCAGGGACTTCTGGAGATAGGTCCCTTACACTTTTTTTAAATACTGCTTTCTTGTAAACCCAAATACCACAAGTAATCATAATTTCTCTGTTCAACTCAGAATGAAATGTAATTCCTGAAGACCCAGAAGTTACTTTTCTATACTGCATGAATATCTGCTTCTCCAAAAATGTGCCTGTGAGTCTTGAATCAGGGTAAAACTGCCACATGTTTTCCTGTCCTTGTGATGGGAAACAAATAGACATGTCTCACACTCAGGAAATTCTGTATTAATAAATGGATTGAACAGGAAAAAAAAACCCCAGTCAATATTACTTTATTGTGCAAAACTAGAAGTGCTTTCTGATTCCCACGCTAAAGTTGAGGATGCTTTTGGTAGGAATTTAGTTTACTGGGTTTTATAATATATGAAGTGTAATACCTGAATACTTCTAGAACTGTCCTGAAGGCAGACAGTAGAGGTGGAGCTCTGGTGCCCTGGATTTGGAGCACTTAGCGTGGTACTGAAACCTGACAGAGAGCAGCAGGAAATGAAACCCAGGCTCACACCTGATGATGCAGGAAAGAGCAGTAAAGGAGGTAATGAAAAACTGACTTTAAATCAATACTGAGGTATGAAGTCGCTTTCATACCTGAGGTACCTCCTGTTTCAAAAGAACGGGAAATATCATGGAATTATAGTTAAGCTCTTATTCACACTCAGTCTAAAATCACCCCCAAATCTCATACAAAATCGCTGCAAGGAAAAGGAAGGCTTTGGGGACCTCACATGTGGAAACTGGGCATTATTTTCCAGCTGAATTGCATCCTGAAACTGTAAACAGGAATCCATAACACACCATTAATACACTTGCTCCATCTGTTCTCTTGATACTGTATATTCACAACAGCCGCTGGTTAGGTGGTGATAAAAATCTGAAAGACTTTCACGAAAGGGTGTTAAGTCAAAAATATGGGTCATCAGAGCACTAAAATCAGGTTGTGTTTGAGATTTTTACTTCCAGCATAGGCTGGTAACCAAACAGGGAAGGAACAACGTCACTGCATTTCTCTTTAAAAAGTACCTGCGTCCCTTGCTTATTTGGTTTTGCAGCAGTTACAAGCTAATACAGGAATCAGCCTGTGTCCTGTGAGAGGCAACGTGAGTGTATGAGAGAACCCGTCACACTGATCTGTGCTGTTAAACATCCCCCCCCATCCAGGGAACCAGACTCCTGTGCCTCCAGAAACATGTCACACTGCCAAGTGAAGTACTGGAGCATCTTGCACCTTTACACAGCTTGTAATAAATATTTCCAAGTGAAAAAACCCACACTGTAGTCCTGACCCACAAATTTCTGCAGTTGCCTACTGTCTGTACAGGCATCTTCAGTAAAATATGGAAATAGTTTCCTCCCACTCCTGTATGCTCTGAGATCTGCACTCTGCATGGGTGTGCTCTGCCAGCATCTACATATCCACTGCTCTTTAAAGTTTCATTGGGTTTTTTTTTTAAATATATAAAGGAGAAAAAAATGCTTTCTGAGTTTTCCTGACACTTCTGCGTGCCTCACATGGGGCCATTCATTCGCTGGTGTTAAGTAGTGATGCTGCCTGTTTCTGGAAGAGCTGATACAGGAGTGGTAAACCAGAGGTCCCATTTTCTGTGAACTTCCCACACAGCTGTTTCCTATCCGAGAGCCTTACGAGCAGTTTACTACAGGTGCCCAGAGCAGAGGGTGCGTGTCCCACAGAGCAGCTGTCTGTCAGGTTATTGAGCTGCAAGGCATGAGGGAACGGCTTACGGGCTTAGCTGGAAGGTCTGTGGTGCCAGCAAAGGCTTTGCACGGGCAGAATGTTTGTTTTCATGTGGCGAGTTTTTCAAGTCACTTTATCAAAGGAGTCAAACTGAAATAAGAAGGAATCAAACCATGAGAAAGGTGCTCTGACGTGCTTTGTCTCTCCTGGTGCAGATGGCCAACGACAGCACGGAGACAAGTGAGGCTGGAGAGGAGGAAGAGGACCACGAAGGGGACAATGAGAACAAGGAGCGCATGCCCTTCATCCAGTAACACCAGAGGCGGCCGAGGCAGGAGAGTGATGACGTAGAAGGGAACAAGACTGGGAAATCTCTTCTGTGCATCAGTGAACAAATGCTGTAGTACAGTGTGTGTTGTATTTGTTTGCAGTCAGCTGAGCTATGAGCTGTTGATCATTGTTGTTTTGAACACAAGTGCCATTCTCATCCAGTGCAGTATTACGACATTTCTGTGTGATACCCAATTTCCCTGTAGGAGTCCCATGGATTTTTCTGTTCCTGTTTGAAAGCCTTATTAACTTAGTGTGTAATTTTAGATGGGCATCTTTCTCATGCAAATTCCAACATTTTGCATAAAGTTATTTGGGAGGTTTGGGCTTTTTTTTTTGCAAGTTGGAAACAGTAACAAAAAAATTCCCCACTTGCTGTCTGGAAGATTCTAGTAACTGGAGGGATTATTTTATGTTTGTTGATTTTCAGTGTTAAAATGGTTTTCCTTTAATGAACCACAAATAAAAGTTGCAACAAAGATGACTTTTCATTTTCCTCAGTCACACTTTATAATTTCATAACCAATCCTATCTTAATTTTCAAAAATACCTCATTTAGAGTCATGGAATCTGAAATTGTACAAGAAATCATTAATTGAGAGACTTTGATCAACATCTTCTGCCTAAGGACACATTGACTCATCTGTGTCCAAAATCCAAACCAATTTTAAATTTCATTTTTCAATTGCATTGGTAAGATCACTCATCAGTATGTGGGAAGAAATTGGGTGACAGAGTTTGCTGCTCTGAAATTGCCAATGTGTGGTCAACTATCAAGCTGGGGCTGAACTCCTGCAGAAGTTATCCTGTAAAAATGAGGTTTGGGCCTTAATCCCGTCACAAATCATGCACAGGGATAATTTTATCCAAGTGAGTTGTTCTACCAGAAGCTCTGCTCCATATGTACAGTTATGTTTGTAATTTCTTGCAGGATCAAGTATTCAGAGACCAGCTAGTCTTTTATCTACCTCCCACTAGTGGAAGCTGTATCTAAACATGACAAAATTTAGTATTTTTTCCATGTCTTTTACCTATCCAAACAGCAACTACTCAGGTCCTCAATTATCTTGTTAAAACAATTATTTTAAGATTCCTGCAATCACCTACAGTAGAAATGCTGAAGGACTGTCAGAAACCTTGTATAATGCCATACAGCTTTGAATTGATATTCTTTGTTTTGCTAAAGACAGTATTTACCTGGACATGACTAGTTGTTCACCTAAATCTACAGGTAGCCTCTAGTGATAGAAGTTAAAAACTAATTCAGAAAAGTGGAGAGGGAGAGCTTCTCAGACTTTTGTCAGTGTAAAAAGACTTCTGAGTCTGGATGACTTTTATGTGTGGTTTTAGAAGAATCTCTTTTGGTGTTTTCTGTTTGTTTGATCTTGCTGCCTGAGTATTAATGTCCATCTCTTTACACTGTACTCATGAAGTCACTGTTCTAATGCCAGACAATTGTGCAGATAGTTCGTTATGAAGGAGTTTCCCTTGAGTTAAACAAATTCAAAGATAACAGGGAGAAATAACTGTGGAGGAAAATGCCAAAACCAGCTTTTGAAATATTAATCAAACCAGAACTTCCATTTTCTCCAGATGTTAATGCAGAACTTCATTGTAGTTGACTTGCCTACACTTCCAGTGCCATATCGGGCCCAAACAGGGGCTTTACCCACAGAAGAAAGTATATATTAAGTGAGTTTTCCATTTATTGGGCTTGCCAATCGGACTTTTAAAGAAAGGCCATTAAGTTTTCATGACTCATAAGCTGACAGCGGTAGGAAACATGCCCAATTTTGTTTTGCAGTTAGTGTAATGATGTTGTCCTGCAACAGACCTTAACTAGGAATTTTGATTTGACGCCAAAGTGAGCAATATTGCTGGTGACCTTAGAGCTGGCAGTAAGTGGCATTCTCAAGGCCTTAAATTAGTAGGGCAAGCAGAATAGCAAACCTGTTCTTCTGTTCTGAACCACAGTCTGGTGGGCTCTACACTGAAATTACCCTGCAAGACATAAAGATGGGTGATCTTGGTCATGGCCACAGACACCACAGGGACAACAACCCGAGAATTTTGGCTAGTTCTTTCTGGTTTTGTTAGCAAGGCAAAAATATTCTTCATGCTAATTCATACCAATTTTAGGGCCATTTTCTGATCAGCAGAACATCAGGTAATTGCAGTGAGTAAAAAGGAATGCTTCTTGAGCATTGCACTTGAGTGCAATGCAGCTGAGGATGACCAGCAGCAAGCTGAACTCTGCTCTGTTTGCCTGGTATTGATATGGCCTGCAGGAAGGTTACTGCTGAAATGAATAGAAGTTTTTCAGGTACCCATCGTGGAAGCAGGACCTGTGCTAGCAGAATTTGGCCCACAAGCCCTAAGTACCTTTTAGAAGACCACAAGCAGTAGTATCGCGCCTGGAGGGGTGGAGAGAGACCCTGCTGTACAAACTGGTGAAGTCAAGGCTTGTCACTGACCAAGTCTTATTGTAGCAGAAATGAAGGTTTGTGCTTACTACTGACAGTGTTGTTTAAACAACTCTGAGACAATTGGGTAGTTTCTTCAAGTGAAACAAATTATTTCTCAATTTGCCTTAAAGGAACTGTGAAAGCTTCTCTTTAACTTAAGCCTGATTGAAGTGAACTGAAACACTGTTTAATCGTATTTGTTGCTTTAGAGCTTTTGTTATATTGTGCCTACAAAGCAAATTATGTTTACACAAAAATATAAATAAAATGTTGAGCATAGCATTATCCTTGGCCTCTATATTTTTTTCTAATATTATGGTCACATTCGGGAACTAACTTGGAATTGGTTGAGAGGAAAATCTGAGGTCTTATTTTCCATTTTGGTCACTGTGGGGTTTACAAAGAGGTTTTTTTTTTCTATTAAAGTTTTCACTGAGGTTATTGAAATGGCTGCTACTTTGCAGAACATCAACAATTTGGATATAAAATGTTGAATGTCACAGTCTAAGAAATTCAAAACATTGTATAAGCACCATTCATTAAGTGCTCAGGGAGGTGTATTTTGATATGAGGAGAAACTAGTTCCCAGAATTTTAGGACTCAGATTGCACTGGGAGATAGATTGCCACACAAGTTATCCTCAGAGAGACAGCTCCCTCAGAAATTAAGATTTTCCGAGGGTGTGTATAGTCTTCAATTAGCATCCAAAGCAGCCACCACTAAATGAGCCGTGAGGAAGCAGGAGGACATGACTGCATCTTGAATCCCACTCTCCTGGGTGTTGGTCTCAGCTCAGGGCTGCGAGGAGGCTTCCACCATGTCTTTGAAAGAACTGGTGATGGTTACCAAGCCTTGCAGGTCATCTACCGCCTGCACTTGAGTACTTTAAAGGTCTCCCTACATGAAAGGGAAGAAATGATCCAATGATTTACCTTTGGTTCATTCCAGTCAGGCAGGACACATTCCAAAGCTTGCAATGTCCCTGGAAAATCTCGCATCCGTAGTTACTGAATCTGCTTTATAATCTAAAAAACATAGGAACTCTTCTGAGTGGGAAGAGGAGCAGAGTAAATTTCTGCCCTCTGTTTTCAAGCCTTAATAAGCAGATAGTGATCAGTGCATCCCTAATGATAGGGTCAGATGAGGCTGAAAGCAAACAGCCATAGCCTTTTGCAAACTCTCTGTGATTACTAATAAAGCTCTGCCTTTCCCAGCTTTCCCTCTGGGTCATCTGGGCTCCCCTGTCTCACACACTGTTACAGAGCAGGGATGCAACACGTTGTCTTTGTGTGGCATCAGTGCAAAGTGCAAAATCAGCCTAGGATCCTGAGTGCATGTTTCCCCATCCTTTGTTTTGTGCTTCCCCTCTCATTTTCTGTGCTTCATCCTGATTGGGTTTGGTCAAAAAAGATTATTTTGGTGTAGCCATGATTGCTAGCACACAGCCCCAGCTCCAGGAAAACTCTGGAAGTTCCTGCCCTGGCAGCACTGAGGTCCCTTGATGTGAGCCTGTGCTTTGCTCCTCTGCAGAAAGAGCCAAAACAACCAACACACTCTAATCGCTATCTGCATCAGAGCACCTTTTTCCCAAGCAATTTGCAACTGCTAGGCAAACATCCCAAGGTTCTCCTCTGAGAGAACAGGTTAGACAATGAATGCAAATGTCCTTTTATCTCCTCGGTCCTGTCCTGCTGATTGATGGTGCCTGGCTGACCCTTCCCAAGCCACTGCTTCTGTGTTTGCCTGGCCTGGCTCTGTCACCTCCCTCTGCAGTGGATGGCAAAGGTTCCTGGACACTTTTGTGACTGTGCTGTGTTGGACACCTCCCCACTGCCACGCTGTGCAGGAACTGGGAGGTACTGGGAGAACAGTGCAGAAGAGGAAGAGTTAGAGGATGAATGCAGGTAAGGAATTGCATTGTGTATCTCTGCCCAGGAGTAATGAGTGAGTGGGATTTGTAGCACGTTACCTGTTGGTTCATGTGTTGGCTTGAAGGGAGGCCGTGGGTGTTTGGTACAGGTGTGGTTTAGTCACTGCCCGCACTCCTGAGCAGCCTGGGTGGCTTTCTGGTCTTGCTCTGTTCCTTCCCACCTCACTGAAAACCTGCCCCACTTCAGGGAGTGTGTTTGGTACTCAGAGCTCGCTGTGGCTCCCATCTCTCCGTAGGAAGGCATGGATGTGCAGAACAGCCCACGAGGTTCCACATTGCCTCCCACCCCTGCCAGCCAGACCTGCTCTGAGGCAAAAAAGGGAAGGTTCAAAAAATGATGCTTTTTACGCCACATGGGAGGCCTGACACCCACAGTGCTGGTGCTGGAGTCAGTGTCTTCCTTGGAGATACCTTTACCAGCCCCTCACCTCTCACCAGGTTTGACATGGGGGTCCCAGCCCTTCTCCACACAGTTGTTCTCTGGTTGCACTTCAGGAAAATTAGTATTCGCCTTCCAAGAATATGGGTCATGTTCACTTTCATCCCCCACAGAGAGTGACAGACAAAATCCAAGTGGCTTTAACCCTTCACACATGGAAGCCTTTCTTCCCTCTCATGCGAACTGCAGGCATTTGGGGCAAGATGAGGAAAAAAAGGAAGGAAGAAATATTGACAGCCCTCATAGTGATTGGCCTGTCTCTTAAAAACACCTACAACCTGCCATCACGTAAGATCAGCTTTCATTTAGGAGAGAACAGTCTGCCAAATTGGTAAAAGCTTTGAAACTGTCTCAATTCAAACATCATCTAAAAAAAATCAAAGGAAGACTCTTCAACGTTTCAGCTTCTGAACCCTCATGGTGTTTAACACGTGGTACAGACACCACTGGACAAACTGGGCAGCCAGGCATTAAATGGGATTAAGGGATGCCACTGGCACTTGTTAGTTTAGGACCAGCAGCTGCCAGCCACAGAAAGGGGCAAAGGGCAGTGGTTTGGGGCATGGGGTCTCTGACTGAGGGCAGGCTGCAGGGGTGAGGACCTGCTGCTTCTCCTGCTGAGATTTGGAGGGCTTTGATATGTCTGGAAGAGCTATTTTGTCTTGCATAGTGACCAGGCTGAGATGCTACAGTTAGCCCAAAAGAACTGGAAGGAAAAGCTGTTTTACTGTGCAGGCTGAGGGGTTGGGGAATAGAAGCTGGGCGTTCTGCTGGGGGCAGGTTTGCTCTCAGAGCCACCTTGGCCACCCAAACACCCAGCTCCTGCTGCTGTGCCCGCCCAGCCCAGGGGCTCTGTCCATCCCAGGTGCCAGCTCTGGTGCCATCCATCACCCTCCTGCTCCTGCAGCCCTGCTGGAAACAGCTCTGCCTTTGCGACTGCCAGCGCTGGAAATGTGCTGTGTTCTGCCAGGCATCCGCTGTGTCCCTGCCAAACATCATCGTGCTGATAAGCTGCAGGTTCCAGGACCAGGACAAATCCTTTTGTGCTTGTCGGCTTTGTAATTGTGTAAATGCATTTCCCAGCATGTCATGCAGGACATGACGCAGCATCTTCGCTGCCCTGGAGGAACAGAGCGAGATGGCAGACCTGCTGATGCATTATTCAGGATAAGGGTTTCTCTAATTTCCCAGCCCAAGGGCTGGCCAGATGATAAGCTAATAACCAAATATTTGTAAAGGCTGGTATGTGAAGTTTACTGAATGGGGACTGGGGTGTCTTCTGGTGACACAGGCATTCTGTGCCTGGAGGCCCTCTTAGGTCAGTGATGTTTTCCAGAGGCTTCTAGGAGAAAACATTTTTTTGTTGCTAGCACAGAAGAGAGATGATAAGTGAAGTTTTTTTTTCTTTTTCTAATTCAGTTTGATTTGGCAGATTATTTTTCTGTTTCTCTGCTGCTGTTTTTTCCTTCTAGTGTCTGCATTTAATATTAGGAACATTTTCCCACTGTAAAAAAAAAAGGAAACCATGTCTCCTGTGACTCACTAAGTATACCTTCACTTGTGTAAAAACATCCCTTTCAATTCCTGGACCATTTCTACTGTAGACAGGAAAAATGAAATTAGCCCAATGACTTGTCCAAGGGTATAATACTGCCATTTGATGTAAGGATTTATGGTTCTCTGGCACTTAATTCTCCATTTACCAAAGGAATCTTGATTAACTTAGCAGCTGAGCTGGAAGCTTTGCATCCATGGCTGAAAGCTGTCTCAAATCATACCTGCTCCAGAGCCATGAAGGTGCACAGAACTGAGTTCTGAATGTCCTCAGCTGAGACCCTGCCAGCAAAGCCCCATAGAAACAGAGGCACTTGAGAGACAATAGTCCAAATTTTCCTTGCTTTCCCATCAGGTAACTCAGAGCCTGAACCAACACTGAATGTGGCCATTGTAAGAATTTTCTGCTATTTTCTTGGTTGTTCTCTCCATGCACATCTGAAAAATTGCCTCTGGTAGGGCTTCCCAGGGAAATGAGCAACCTGGATCCCCAAAGCCAACCTTTTGCCAGTGAGTGGTGCCTGGATTCAGAGCAGGCTGCAGATCCAGCCCTCCTGGCTGATCCTCACCCCCTTGAACAGGACTGAGCCTGCTCCACCTGAGGATCAGCTGGACACGGTGCTGCATCCTGGGCTGTAAAAATGAGTGCCCTCATGAAGTCTGATTGCCAAGGGGCGCTGGACCTGCACCTCACGGGGTGTTTGTGCAGGGCAGCACTAGAGAGGGGCAGTGCTCAGGCTCAGCACAGCCACAGGGCAGGAGATTCATAGAAGGAAGTGTCTTCATGGTCTCACTTGAATGATTGATCTGCCTCTGCTCAACTAAACATGCTGGATGCCACTGGTTGTGCTGTGTGACCCTTGCTCTTGCCACTTCTCACCACTTGCATATTAAATGTTAGTCTCATTTCAATATTGTCTTTCTTGCAGCACGTTCCCTGGGGACGTAGGTTAACTTTATAAAGCATACATAATATGATTCATGTGAGATTTTTGATCTGTATTTTGTTCAACATGTCAGCAAGGCATAAAGTAATTACAGTGCTCTGTTCGCTAATCAACGAGCAGAACAGGAAAGTAAAAGGGTAATTGTTGCAAGCTTCCTTCCTTATTCCCATCAAGATGGTAAGCTCAGCTCAAACTGGAATCTCACAGGTCTCCTCTCACTGGCTTTGACAGGGACAGCATCCTCTACATGAACCTAATTATAGATGCAGCATTAAAAATTCAGTGAGTAATATTTATGTTGTAACTTAGTTAGTGGGATTAAAAAAACCCCAAGATTCTTTTTTATATCCTTACTCAACTCTCCATGTTAAAATACACATTGCCAAACCCAATTATCTTTCTTGAGGATGCAGTATTGGTTTATCCTGCGCTGCTTAGAACAAGTAAATGAAGTATAGCATGGCAAACCCTTGCGCAGAGAATGCAGTTGCTCCTCTGCATTTGCAGGTGTGCTGCAGCTGCTCCTCTGCATTTGCAGGTGTGCTGCACTTGACAGCCCAGGCTCTGCAAAGGCAGCGTGCTAAGGCCAGCCAAGCTGCTGCAGCAATGCCAGGGGGTACAGGAAGCTTGGAGATGCAAAGCAGCCACTTGTCTCCCAGTCCTACGTGGGGAGGTGAAGTTGCCAGCCTTTCCTTACAACAGCTGGTTGGTTCCTGGCGACATTAGATCCCTTGCCAAGGCACTGCCTTGAGAGGACATTCATTGCTTACAGCCTGGGGAGCATCTACACCACGGGGCACATGCAGTGCCAAGGCTCTGCAAGCCCCGGAGCCTGAGCTGTGCAGTCCGTGTGGCAGAGGGAGGCACTGCCAGCTGCCCTGGCAGCAGCCTGGCCCCTCAGCACGCTGCACAGGTGTTGGGGGCTCACTCCTGCCTGTCCAGCTTTGGGGACCTGGCACCAATTTGTTTTCTCCATGGGGAGATGGCCCCAGATAGTTTTGCCATTAGTTACCAGAGAAGCAGCAAAGGCTGGTGACATTCTGCTGGCAAAACTCTGCTGCCTCTAGTGAGAATTCAGCTGATAGGAACCTCCCCTTCCCCATTTCTATCGCCTGGAGTCTCCCAGTAGTATGCAAGTCTGTTGTGCGAGGGAGAGCACAGGGCTTGCTAGAGCCATAAAAGCAGCTCTCTGCACTCTTTGATTGCCCAGTGCGTGGGAGAGGGGAGGAACCTCGGCAGGTGGCGGCAGGTGTACCTGAGAGGTGCACCCCTCTGCCCCGCAGGGAGACCTCCTAAACAGGGGTTATGGGCCTGGACAGAGCATCCTTCAGAACTGAAGAAATTCAGGCCGTAACATCGTAACTTGCTGAAAGTGCCTGTTGGTCCTCAAAAGTGGGACAAAAATCCCCACTTCTTCTCTTCCTGAAAATACCAGATTACTCTGGTAGAGCTGGGGGGTCCCAAACCCATGTCCTGCTCTGTGCACTGCCTGGGCTGTGTGTGACCCTGATGTCACACCCCTGGACCCCTGCCCATCTCCCAGGTGTTTCCAGCCCAGGGCAGCCTCCCTTCCCTGTGCCCCAATCCCACAGCTGGGTGCAGCCAGAGGACCTGAGCTGGGGCTTTGTGCTGTGGCATGGAGCAGCTGGGGATCCAACTTGGGAAATCATGTCACCTTGTTACATGAAGCTGACATATTCCACGCAGAGCCTGTAACATTATTTTGGGAAATAATACTGACAAAACCAGAACAAACTATCCCCTTTCCTTTGTTTAATGTCTGTACAACTTTGAAACCCCAACTGTAGAGACATGTTGGACCTGATGGGTGTCTGTCTGCAGCTGCTCTTCTGAGACTAAAGAAGCATCAATGTATGAGACTGATTATACATATATAATGATCCTTTACTTGGTAACACTGGTGTAAGGCTGTACAACAACATGGATTTACCTCAAGCATTAAGCAGATGGAGGAGAGCCTGATCTTTTCTCTTTTCATTTGATGAATAAGCAATATAAAAATCAGAGCTCTCCTGATCATTCCTAGGACGCTGAAGACATCTGCTGGAAACGAGTATAAACTGCAGTAAGAATGTGCATGACAGAATGAATATTGAACATTTCTGAGACGTTTACGTTTACACAGTGCCTAAATTGCTCAGCAAATGCTCGAATATTTTCTATTTGAAAGTATTTGAAAATATTTGAATATCCGGTTTATTCCTGCCATTCTAGTTGCCACTGAGGAATCCAATTTCAGTTTCTAAAATGCAGCCTTTGAACTCCCTTTGTCCCTGATGTGTGAGCTCATACAACAGATGCACATGGACAATACACAGCAATATGTGCTGGTATTGAAGTCCAGGACATGGTTCAGGCTTGAATGGAGAGACAAGCAGACATCTCCCATGCAGTTACATTTAAGCACTAGTCCTATTCAGTACTATTCCTACTAAGTACTATTAAATACTATTCTTCTGGAAAGCTTCCTTTACATTTTGAAGAGTGGTGGTTTATTTGGACTACATGACATGGTTTCCAAGCCTGGGATCTGGCACAGGAGCTGATTATGCCCGTGCATGGGGTCAGTGCTGCTTCCAAGACAGAGCAAAGCAGGGTCAGCTCTTTGCAGATCCTGTGACAGCCCCGAACAGCAGAGCCATGGTTTGGTTTCTTGCCCCAAGCCGGGCTGGCAGCCTCCAGCTGGAGCACAGGATCACTGAGGGTGGAAAAGACCTTTAAGATCATCAAGTCCAGTTGAAGCATCTCCTTGTCAGTGGGGAGCCACAGGTCTGGGTGGGAGCAGCAGCACCAGGAGAGTCTTTGGAAGCACATCTGGAAAAGGACCGTGGAGTTTGGGAGTTCAAAGTGAATATATATGGCCATACATGAGAAGGGAAATCGAGTTTTGGGCTGGCAAAGCAGAAAGTCTCATCCCTTGAGCAGAACCTTCACGTCCTTGGTAAAGTGCCACTACCAAAGGCAGACATGATCACACTCCTGACAAAGTCTGATTTTCTGTCCCACTTAGGAAAATCCTACAAACACCTACACATGCCAAACCATAATCCCCACTCTGCCCAGCCCTCCTGGCAGTGTGTGCGAAGCTGCACTGTTGGAAACCTGCTGTGAACCTGTGGATGTGCAGCCCAGACTGTCTGGAGAGTGTCACAGTGCCTAAACCAGGGCTTTGTCCAGACTGGTTTGTCTGGGACGTGTAAGGATGACCAGAACCTATTAAGATCATGTTAATGTGAAGCTGAAAAACCTCACATGAGGGAGACTATGATGATCAAACATTAAATACTTAAAGGGAGAAATTAAATGCTCAGGATGTTTTCAAGTCATTTCCAGGAAGAAAAAAAAGGTAGCACACATTACAGGAGAAAAAACAGCACAACAGGTAATTTTTGTTTGCAAAAGAGGAAGAGACATTCTCACATATATCCCAAGGGCTAAACAAGCTGAGCTGCTGCCAGCAATTCCCAGCATGGAAACTTTGCCAAGTCCATGGGAGCAGTATTTTAAAAGACCCCATTCAACTCCTATTTGCACCTGGACTGCAAGGAAACTGCTTTAAATTTTCTCCTAAACTCCCTTATCTTTAGAGATGCCAGAGTCAGCTGATGTGTGAAAG
This sequence comes from Grallaria varia, assembly GCA_013396735.1. NCBI lineage: Eukaryota > Metazoa > Chordata > Aves > Passeriformes > Formicariidae > Grallaria > Grallaria varia. The sequence goes on along the minus strand of VWZG01013663.1, from coordinate 20,031 downwards.
GTCTCTTTTTTGAGGAGGATTATGGTTTGCTCTCTGTGCTCATTTCACATGGCCAGCAAAACATTTCTCTCTAAATGAACACCCATTTCTTTGGGGTCCTTTCTGCTTAAAGAATTACGTAATGACAGCCATAAAAACACTAGACACCTCCTTATTTTTGCAGATAAAAACCTGAATAAAAATTACTTGGCAACTCTGATTCTTTTGAGATACCTGAACACTGTAAGAAGGCGCCTATGCCAGTGCAGAGTGCAGTGGACAGGTAACCAAACTAAGAGCTCAATGGCTTTTCTCACGTTGCTTTGTGTAGATTTGGTGTCTCTTCTGATTTTGATAAATTGTACTTTCTCTGCTTTACCTATGCTCTATATCTAAGGTCACTACAAGAGAACTAAAGAAATACTTGGTCACATAGACAAAATGATGATATTTGCCTGAAATATGTGTGATAGGTGTAAGACAAGTCTTCCCTGCTGCTTTTTGCAAATCATTCCCCTTGCACTCTGCTTGCTGAGACCCAGCTGTTACAAAATCCCCAGAATAAGAGATGCAAACATCACTTATTCCAGAAGCTCAAAATACTGCCCTAATTCCTTTTCCGTGCACATACATTATTTATATCTCCAATTTCTTCTTTTTTTTTTGAAGCTTCTATTTACAGCATGAGAAGTGAAAAGCACTAGACCTGTAGGTAATAACAGCTCAGTCTGGAATGGGAAAATACCACCTTGAGAAGGCAATTATTGATCAATCCCAGTACCAGTGCCACAGTGCCAATGTGAGGCATGTGCTCAGGAGAGCAGCATCATGTATCTAGAGAAGACATGAAAGCCCTTATTTGAAAACTCAGTGACACTCAATGCAGGTCACTGGTGGGCAGCCTAGTTCTGCAATAAACCTGGAACCTCCTTTAATTCTGGACAGACCAAATATCTTGTACCCAGCAATTTTTCTTTCAAAACACCAATTTAGCATGACAGGAAAGAACTTGAACTAATGCCAAACCCCCAAAATATCATTAATAACTTTCACAAAACCTCACATTCCATAAGGCTAGCCCTTCCCTTTTCTAAACATGGTTTGTTTGCACAAATTTCCCCAAAATAACTTTGGTATTGGGATGTCAGCCATAATCCCGCCTCATACCTGACTGGACTGAGATCAAATCCTTCAGAAAGACTTTGCAAGAATTTTCAAGTCCAAGGAAACCAAGTTTACTGTAATTTTCCAAGCATTTCATTATCCATGGAGAGCTTGCCAAATTTGCTACGCTAAACTGAAACAAATAAAAATCAACCAGTGGATCTCGTTTACCACCCAAAACAGTTATAAAAACTAATGCATCAGAAGTGAGAAACCATCTACTTAATCTTCGTCTTACCTACTTTTGTTGGCTGTACAGGATTTTTAGATTGCCCCACTTGCAATTCCTTAGCCTGGCAACAGCTCTGACTAGTTTTCATTTTCTCTTTCTACTCTGACTAGAAGGGACAAATAGTCACTCTCAGGAAGGCTTTTTTTAACCTCCCCCCCCCAAATTCTGAAGCTGAGCTGAATTTTCCAGAACTGAAATGCTGCAAAAAAAACAAGTGTTTGCTCTGACTCCAGCAGCAGATACAGCCCGTCCATTTCCCATGGGATTAAACATCCTACAGCACAATTAGCTCTGAAGCACGAGGGGACTGTAGGTCCCAGTAAAACACAGACTGGCAACATGTGAGCAGTTCACTTTCCAACAGACTGAAGCACTGAATCTTTTTAATATTTCTACTTTTTACCAGTACTGTTGTACTTCTGCAGCCAGACCTATTTCAGGAGCTCAGCCTCGTCTCACACCAACTTCTCATACCCTGCCCCACTGCATATTTCTTTCCAGAAACCCAAGGACAGCTGAGGATGGAGAGGAAAAACAGCTGAATGAAGAGTTGTTCTGAGCCAGTCTACAAGAGCATATAAAGGTAGAACTGTCTCTGAAGGAGACTTTTTACCTTGAAGAGTCTCTGTGGAGAAACTGAAATAAATCTTTTACCAAAGGATGCTTTTGCTCTGAATGGTCCAGTTGTCTGAAAGCAAACAGAATGAGGTGGAGAGATGGGAGCCAAAACCCCAGGTGCCAGTGCAGCACAGCTATGGCTTTTGCAAGATGTTTCTTATCAGACAGAGCACTTCAAGAGTGCTTTGAAGTGAACTAAGCACTTCAAGAAGCCACAATTTTGCCTGTAAGCACAAGTTTTACTGTGCTGGTGTAAATAAAAAAAAAGCATGATTCCATCTTAGTCATACAATTTATACTTGTATAGCACATTCTGAGATGGAAAGTGGAATAATTTGTTCCAGAAATAAATTACTTCTATCAACATATAATCATGTTCACTTCTTGGGCTGTATTATATTTCTAAAACTATGCTGGTAAAAGAAAAATTCTACCTCTAAATGACATTATAATGTTTGTTTCAAGCCCATACACAGACCAGGTACTCACTTCAGGCAGGCTCTAGGCCCTCTGTGTGCCTCCATTTCCTGCTTGCTCACAGTAGCACTGGGGGGTTATGCCTTCTCAGCAGCATATTTTGACTTTTCTCTGGCTCTCCTGCCCACATACCATATACAAGAAGTTAAACTTGCTTCCTCAGTTGCTGTAGATTAGTCATAAGTATACAAACTATTTCTCAGGTACTCTAGATGAATTCTAGCCCCTGCATCCTTGTGGCCCATCCCAGCAGCTGCAAGGGCAGCTTTGTGATTCACTGATTAGGGCTGAAGTCCAGCTGAGCTATTTGCAAACTGGTAAAGTGGTCAGAGCGACCAGTGAACAAGGGGACTGAAGCCTTCAAAACAGAATTTCAGTGCTGTTCTTAAAAGGACATTACATGGCATACTCCAAAAAGCATTTTTTTCACTCAGACTCTTGGCCAAGAACTGTCAGAATACCAAATCTGTGTTTTCTTTACCCCTCCATTTCTAGGGAGTTGTGTGCTCCCTTAGCAGAGCACAAATCTCTCTCTGTCAGACTCATTTCACAGAAAGAAAAGAAGTCTGTGTGAGCAGACTGGGGTTCCCTGGGGCAGGAACGAACCCATCCTGATGCCGAGACCTTGAACACACACACGACAAGGCTTGCCACTGGTCCTGCCGCCCACAAAGCCTGTGGGAGAGTTAAGCTCCACATGAAACAGCTCCAGGGGTTTACAGCGCCCTTACGAAGATAAACCAGATTAGCACCACTTTAATTAGTCAGGTTGTAAACTGCAGTGGTTCAGGATCAGCTTCATGTGCACTTCCACAAGGCCTGAGAAGGCACCAAGGGAAAGACTAACCGGAGGCAGTTATTGATTCAGCCATCTGCCCTTAATTAACTTCTATTGATGCCCTAATATCACTGGAATAAAATCTGGATCAAGCCTGAATTTAGGGCTTGTTCTAAATGCCAGATTAAATCTTGAACTAGACCCGTGCAAAGCTCCTTGTTTTCTTTCTGCCCGCTCACGTTTCAGTTCCAGGTGTGCTTGTTGGAGTGCCAGTCCCTTCCACATTTCCTCTGGACTGAAATGTGCAGCTGTGTGTGATATTTGGGGCAGTTCTGCACGGGTGGGACCCCCAACAGCCATCTCCAGTGTCCCGTGCTCCGTAACAGCACTGGGGACGGAGCAATCACAAAAATCCAGAGGTTTCCCTCCCAAATGTACATAAATACTTAAATATTTTGGAGCAGGACCACTGGAACTAAGCTTTATCATGTCAGGATGCAGTTTTGAAAAGTTGCTTAACTAATGATTAGGAGATAATTACTATTTACAAACTATGAGAGTAACAGCGAATTGTTTAAAGATGCCCAGGACAGATGGGGTGGGTGTGGTTTGCACTGTAAGTACTGAAGTGCTTTTAGGCTGTATGAAGGGGTTGGCAATAGCCAGCATGCATTCCTGTAGTATACCAGCATGTTCCTAAATCTCAGCTTTCATTTAATAAAGCCATAAGTCTCTTGCTGTCACAGCTCGGAAAAGAAAAGGCAGCAACATGAGCAGAATGCAATCAAGGCAGAGATGGCAAAGGGATGTCTGGAAGAACAGCGCTGAAGGGCATAAAATGCACCTGCCAGCACCCAGCAGTGGCTTCAGTGCCAACATTTCAGACAAACCCCCTCTCACGGAGGAAAAAAGAAAAAAAAAAAAAGAAAAAAAAAAAAGAAAAATTGTGATGGATAGGCACATTTTTGTGACAATTTCATTTGTCTACCAAAAATCAGAGAGAGGTTCTACTTCCTTTAGCAACCTCAGTTAAAGGCAGCCCCACAAAAGCCCACAGAGCCCAAGGGCAAATGAAAGAGATCCAAATGCAGAGAGTTCTCCAGAGTCCAGAAAGAACCTGTCCTGCTTCAGGCATCTTGTGTTTTGCTCTTCCTCTGACCCTACGGTCAGGACTTGGGAACCTTTGGAAAAGTATCACTACCTTTTGTTCCCTTGACTAGACCCTGCTGATTGCATGGGCTGTTCTTAATCAGAAATGCATTCATATCGGGCATTTATTAACTCTTCATAAAATAATAAATGCACTCCTCCCTTATTTGTGCTCTTAATGTATGTATACTCCACATACATTAAGGTCTGTACTCACAGTATTTGCATTGACTCAGGGAGTTGCATTTGGTTTTTTATGTCAATGTAAGATGATGGTCACTGTCATGACTTAACCAGCTTGGGATAGAGCCTTGATGGGTAAGCCTGTGGCATTTGTAGAAATCTTATGGCTTCCCCTCCCTGAGGCTGGCTTTGCACAAAGTGATTCTGAGCATTCATCTGATTTTCCATACCTTTTGGTTTCAGCGTTAAAACAGGAGATACGGCGCTTACGAGTGAGGCAATCAGTGCACTGTTCAGTGCTGCTTCAGCTGAGCTCAAAATGGAAATAGGAATTTCAGACAGGATGTGAGAACAAGGGGGTGTCTTATGCTACAGCCAACGTAAGTATTAAACACATTTCGTAAGCACGGGGCACAGCCAACCCTGTCACCACACCTTATAAACCTGACCTCAGGCAGTCCCCACTGAGATGTGTCTGTGTGACCTGCTCTCAGAGCTGCCACAGAGAAGCTCTTGAAGTTCCTTGTTAAGGTCTTTCAAAGAGACATGGCACAAACTGGACTTCTGATTTTCCTGCTCATAAGCTTCCTACTGCTGGATCAGACCATCAGCGAGGCTTCCAAAGTCAAAGCCAGGAAGCACAGCAAACGTAGAGTGAAAGGTACTGGGTCTTAACTGGGAGGAGGGATAGAAGCTTATGGACTATGCAAATGTACTGTGTACTTTAAATGGCATTGCATGAACCAGAAACTAACAATATACAAATGCTTATTAACAAAGGGCATTTGAGTCTATGTTATATCTCTATTTAAAACATTTATATGTGAGTTAGCAAAGCCAAGAATGAGGTGCCAGTATGAGTTATGGAAATGGACTTGCATAGAAGCTGTAAATATGTTGCCCAGTTATGTCTGTTCACCTCTGTCAACATTATTCAGAACCCACAGGTACAGCTGAGAGAGGACTCTGGCCAACCATTCTTAGTTACAGAGTTATTTATAAACTTAGTTACATTGACTAAGNGGGGTGGGGGGAGGAGGAGCAGAATAAAGTAATCAGTCTCCAAGGATTACTGTCCAGATTTTTTTACCATTTCCTAATTTTAACAGAATGGCTGTCTAATATTTGTGGAATATTACACTACTTGTGTGAAAAGTACTGTGAAATGGCAAGTCAAACCAATGAACAAGAATTAGCAGGAAAACATACAGGATCAATTCCCACAGCAAAGCTTACAGAGCAAATACAAAACCACAGAATGTTGTTTGGAGATGTCTGTGTATCTAACTTAAAGACTTCTTTCTAATAAAAGAGGGTATGATGGAGGTTACACTAATGGCAAATATTTGAACTCCTGGCTAATGGAGAAACCACTTTGATAAAGCCATTATCCAAGAAGACTGCACTGCTCTGGAGCCATGCAGTTACAGATACTGCCTGGTCCTTTGGAATCTCCAGGGGTTTAAGCTTGGCATCCTAAGGACAGGCTGCTTACAGATGTTCTGTGCCAGTACAGAGCAAAAAAAAGAAAAAAAAAAAAGGCCCTGGGGACACAGCAGGGTGCCAGGAAGGACACAGAGGGTCAGCCCCACAGGCAGCCCAGAGTGTGCAGAAGGGCTTTCGGGGGGGCTGGGGGAGCTAACACAGCTCTGTAGGAACTGTGGCTCTGGCAGTCCTGCAAGATGTGGAACAGCTGATTTACTCCTCACCTTCATTGCTGTGGCTTCTGGAGGGTCTGGTTGCTGCTGCCACTAAATAATTGTCATCTTGTGCAATGGAATCCCACCCATTGGTTGTTTGGTTTGATTTGTAAGGATTTCTTATCCCACCATATTCTTGGTGCTTTTGCAAGCACTACAAGAGGTTGATTCCAAGTGACCTTGTGTGACTCAAGTGCCCAGGCCCTCTCTGTACTGAGGCAAAGAGCAAAGCTAAGCATGGGAAGGGGAGATTGCAGCTCAGCGAGCCTGACTGCAGCCTTCAGACTGTCAGCTGGATTTGATTTGTTGTTCTTCACTGTGTCAAGAGTTCTGTGAAAATTTCATGCTCACAGAAATAGCATTTCCTTGAAGAAACACAACTTGTGTCCTGCTATTATTCGTATGTCACATCTATACCCCAGAGTGCACAGGTTCAAAAGAAAAAGGGATATTTTCTGTAAATTAGATACCAGCTCACTAAATAATGATTAGCTGCAACAATCCATGGTTTTCCAACAGTTACTAGGATAAAGTCCATTATAAACCATGAGAATGAAAGGTAAAGGTGGTTTTTTAACAGGAAGCAAAGCAACAACCCATGATATTTTGAAACAGCTTTTAACATATAATTTTTAATTTTTTGTGTGTGTGTATATCTGCTAATTTCTGCATATTCCTTTTATTTAAGAAAAAGATGACGTGAAGACCCAGATTGACAAATTGTGGCGAGAAGTAAATGCTCTGAAAGAAATGCAAGCACTCCAGACAGGTAAAGCACCTTATGCTGGTCAATGGATTCCAAAAGTTCTCCCTGCCCCTCTCTCCCCTTCATTCCCATCCCTCTCTGTAGGAGGATTTTGTGACTGAGGAATGCAGGTCCTTAAGAGCACTGTGTGCCAAAGCTGTACCACTGAGACAAGTGCTGAAGGAAGTGTTAAAATAAAGCCAAGTCTGAACCAGTCGCAAATAAGGGGTGGTGATTCTTCACCAAGAGTTAAACTGAATCAAGAACTATGTTTGTCTTTGCACGACTTCAAGCTCTGAGTTTTGGTATCATCAAAGGCACCACGACAAGGGTTTCTGGGTTTGAGAGCTCAAATGGTGAGAGTGAGGTGCCCAGCTTTGATGTGAACATGGGATAACTAACAAGGCAAAAATATTCATCCCCTAAAAGGAAGCAAAAAGGACTGAGCCTATTTAAAATGTGCAGTTTGCAATATTCAAATGTGAATGTTGCCCTAAAACTTCAAAGTTATATCTACTGTGAGTTCAGAAATACCCTGCACCAATGTGCAGAGTCCTTTAGGTATTTAAATAACCAGATGAAAATTTCCAAATAAAATAAGAAGGGTAAATACACATGCACCTACTAAACAGTTGTGCTTTTTCACAGCTGTTGACATAAAACGTGGCATTTAAACATACACAAGAAGACACTACAGAGGAAATTACATCATCCCCATGAAACAGAACATATTTTCCTTAGGGATGGTAATATCTGGGTTGTCCAGTTTTATGCCTTGGGCTACATAGCACTTTTTGAGCTTTACAAAATATTTTTATTTCAAATGTCTCATAAGAAGGCTTTAGAAGTTTCTTAAAAGAGGGAGCCTGTGCTAGACAGGGAACTCTTGTTTAAAAGTAATTCTTGTGTTGCTTCCAGAAGGAGCTTGAAAGTGAGTATGCAGTGGCTTAGGAATGAAACCAGAGCCAGGAGATTTTCTATCCTCAAAATTTACTTGGAGCTTTATTTTAAATTCATAACCCAAACTGTTCAACTGGATTCCAAATCTGGCAAAAAGAGACCTATCACCACCCTAGCTCTGACTGCGTTTGTTAATGTCCTTATGATACCTGAAAAAGGAGATGCTTTTTTAGCTTATGGACATTTCTAAAACACACATTAAAAATCTGATTTCTTCTTTTGCTTGAATTTCCCAGGTCTCCTTTCTACATAGCATGAAATGGGAAATGCTGCCACTAAAGATGGCCAGTCTTTATCATTGCTGCAGCATTGCTGAAGTAGATAAAGTCTCTCTGATTTTTCCCATGAATATAAATTTGTTAAAGCATTTCATATTCAACAAATATGTTCATTACTCCTCTTTAGCCATTAGCAATTGGAAGGGTTAAAATTTGAAGGTTAAGCCCTAATATAAAATGGTGACCATGAAAATGCAGCTAAGGAATGCAGGGAATACTAGAATTGGAAATACTAAAAAACTGAGACAAAGGATATGGTCCATACCCTGTTGATCAGAGACGTAATTACTTCCTTACAAGAACAGATGACAGGAATTAGAAACAGATTATAGAAAACATCAGGACAGAAGATGTTTGTAAGTACAAGATGGGCTTAGGTAATAAATGAAATGATCTGCAAGTAGTCACATGCAGGATTCCAAAAATAATTGTCACAGGAGTTTCTTCAAGGCTTTGCCACCTTCCTCAGCTCAGAAGTAATACTCCATCGAGGAGGATTCTCTTGCTGTAAGTATTCTTCTTGGAGAATCAAGTTCCCACATATCTGCACTAGGAGAGCTGAAAAACAAAGCTGAAGGATTCCCTCACAGACCTTGGGCTGGAAGGATTCTGACAGTGGCTCTGCAAGGGAATTCCAGGTACAGAGCATATGCCAAATGAATGTCCAGTTCCTTTGGACTCTACATCAAGAATTCCCTTATAATTTCCATGAGAAGTAAAAGCAAAGAGAATAATAAATGCAAAGGTTTAGAATATTTGGTCCAGATTGTCCTGAAAGGTCAGTAGTAAGTATTTACTTTTAAAAATGCTTATAGATTTAAGTCACTCTACCTCATTTGAATTTAGAGTTTGAAGGAAGCGACTTTGTTGGAAAGAAATTAACATCTAAAGATGTGAATATGAATTCTGCAGGTGGAATTACACTTTTATCAATCATTCAGAAATTTGCATTATTAATTTCAAATCAGTATTTTTCTGGTAAGCAGGACACATTTCATTGCATCACTTTTCCATCCTGCTTTTGCTGGGGCTTAGTTAAGGTATAAAAATTTACTTTACTTTAGCACTTAAACAGCATAAATATTACATTTAGATCTGTTTCTACTAAAAAGCCAAACAAAGATTTTCTGATGACCAACTCACGTCTGCCAATAATACAAACATCCATAATTAATTCATTCAAGACTGATGAAATAAGGTAAAAAAAAATGTGAAAGCGGGACTATTCAGTGAAAGAAGAGACCCCCCTCTTGGAAGGCAAATCCTTTCCTATGCTGAGGAACTTGTCTGCTTTATTTCCAACATACCTTTAGAAAACCATCATTTGAGGAACCATTTTTGTAAGCTCTAGCCCACACTCGTACTGAACGTGCAAACTCCTTTCTCTTCGCAGTGTGTCTTCGTGGGACAAAGGCCCATAAAAAGTGCTACCTCCTGTCGGAAGGCACCAAACATTTCCATGAAGCCAACGAAGACTGCATAGCCAAGGGAGGGACACTGGCTATTCCAAGGAATAATGAGGAAACAAACACTCTTCGAGACTATGGCAAGAAAAGCGTGCCCAGAGCGTCCGAGTTTTGGTTGGGGGTCACTGACATGATCAGTGAAGGGAGGTTTGTTGATGTCAATGGCATGGCTCTGCAGTACTCCAACTGGGATCGTGCCCAGCCAAACGGGGGCAAGCGCGAAAACTGTGTCTTTTTCTCTCTTTCATCACAAGGCAAGTGGGTGGATGAAGTCTGCCGTACTGCCAAGAGATACATTTGTGAGTTTCTGATCCCATAACTACACGTACAAAAGACCATGACCATGTTTCAGGTTATAAACACGCGGTTTTGCTTAGTAACCCCTCCCACTTGGTGAGTGGTGAGGTAAACTACCCATCTCCTGCATTGTACTCGCTCTTTCCTGAAACACAGGTCCTCTCTGTTAATTTATTTTCTATTCAGATGCTAAAAATATTATGTTTCCTGAGTGCTCTCATTATGTACAGCAATATGTATTATGGTTCAACTCACATTGTATCATATTTTGGCATATTATTTCAACCTGATGTTTGGGTTGCTGGATTTCACCTCCTATTTCTGTACTTTATTTACAAGATTGCTGTATGGTGACCTGTGCCAATATAAGGTGTAGGGATCCTGCCAGTTCCAGAGCTTAAGAGGGACTTTTGGATTATGTGAGCTTCTGTGAAAAATAGCCATTAGCATTGAAAAGTTTAATAGGATGTATCTGTGACCAAGAGTTTTACCTATGGGTTAAGAATGCAGAGTGAAATGGAAAAATCTGATGTTAATTTTTACACTACATGCAGTTCAAACCAATACAGGGCTAGAAAATAGTGAAGTAGCTGTTTTAAAACATCAGTTAAATACGTTTGCTCCTAAATGTCTCAGTTATGGTTAAATATTAGATATAATTTGGAACACTCCCACAGAAAAAGCCAACCTGGGACTACATACCATCTCTGCTGTGTAAAGCTGTACTAATCCTCCTCTGCTGCAGCATCAGACAGGCTTTATCACTCAGACAGTCACACTGCCAGAAAGCACGGGCAGGGAGGAAAGAAGGATTCCCTTTCTGGGCACAACAGATGCTCACTCAACTGTGCCTGGGGAAAGGAACCAGGACTGGCACAAAAGGGTGGGACCAAACCACACCTCAGCTGGCCACGTGCAAATTTCCCAGTTCAACCCCTGACATTTGAAAACAAAGTAAAATGCGCTGGTTGCTTTTTGCTGTTCTTTAACCTCACAAGAAAGATTTGCCTTCATGTCACAAATAGCAGTTTGTGCCTCGTGGATTGGAATTTCATTTAAATATTTAAATATTTTTCTGCTTTGAGGCTAATTCCTACTTCTTGTCTTTTAAATGTGCAAGATTTTCTGAAATGATGCAATAAATTTGCAATTATTGGTATTTAACTGTTGTAGTATTTTTGACACCTTATGCATCCATGCGAAGGCCATTCTTTCCTACGACTTTTCTTGAGGATTCAAAGAGGGTACTTTTTTTTTTTACTATTGTACTTACAAGTCACAATCTTGGATCCCGGATTGCCCAAACGCTGTATGAGATGCAGCTATTCAATGCATCACTGGAAAGTGGTGTATTTAAATTCATTTTCCAACACACAATGTATTTGTAAAATAGGTCCAATTGTGAATTCTCTCACTTAGCTCCTGAGTTGAAATAGCAGAGCAAGAAGCCTCAAAATACATCCAATTTTCTTTCAAAATCTACCAGCATTTGCCAAGGTTGAGGCAATATTCCTGTTACCTGCATGTTTACATGATTGAAAGTCTGTATGGCTTCTTTACTTCTGGCCTGTCTGAAGTGAGTGAGTATCTCAGCATATCCCTACAGCTACATTCAAACTGAAAATTGACCACTATGCATATATTGTTCTTTAAAGGAATTTGACTTCTTTTTCTGTCCTCTCTGTGGCCTGTGAATACTTTTCAACATTTGAAAATATTTTCTTCTTTATTAATTTTCTATTTACTATATAGAAGAATTTTTATAGACTTTCTCCTGCGAACCTTCCATAGCTTCCCTTTTCTTGTTAAATTACATCTTGTGGATCACTTTAGAGAGGAATAAAAGCAGCACTAGATCCTGGAAACTAAATGATGGAACAGTTTATTGCACTGATAAATATAACAGCAATCTCACTTAGAGCTGTCTAAACAAGAGATAGCTTTTGTGGAGTGATGGTCCAGCCTGCAGCCAGGTTTTAGGCAGGATGGGATGACTTGAGAGTATTTTAGAGATATCTTTGCTCTCTCAGGTTGCAGCTGTCTACAGGAAATGAAGAGACAGCTTTGCACTGTGCCAGTCAGCCTCTCCTCCTCCTTCAGAGGCAAGGGTAGAGACGGCCAAACTCTTCCTTGCTAGCGAGGAGTAGCCCAGCTAAGTAGAAAATGTGGTAATGAATAAAACCTTTTACTGATACAGCATGATCAGGCACCTACAAATTTGCACTTTTAAATACAGAGGCTGCTGGCGATATTCAGACCTAAAATATGGGAACATGATACTCATACTGAAGTACCACAATTTATTCTTCTATGCTTATGCAGAAGTAATATGGAAAATTCCACCAACAACCATCACTTCTGTCAGGATAATCAGAGATGATGCAGGTGTAGCTGAAAAGAAAAGCAGCAGCACGACAGGGACAAGACTCTACAGAGGGCTTAGTTGTAAAGCAAATGATGTACTTTTAAATGAGCTGCCTCTATATTGTATCACAGTTATGAGAGCTGCCAGTAATCAATAAACCCTTCAAAATTAATCTCCTCCTCTCTGTAATTTAAACAAATATAATGAAAAATAGCTTTTCCAGGGATACTTAACCTCCTCAGAGGCACAATGGCATTTACCTTTGTTCTATTAAAGTACTACATTATTTGTCCATGTAATGAAAATCATTTTGCAAAAATAAAACATTAATTCTTAGGGAAAATGGAATAGAAACCTCAAGCTGCATGATTAGAGCATGACCCAAAGTTTTTCAAAGTGAATGGAAAGATTCCTGTTGAAATCAAGAGGGTCTCAGCCAGAATATCCCAAACTCTTAGCACACAAATGTTGAAGTACAATCTGCTTTAAGAAGATCTCAAAAGATATTTGTTCAAAAGGTGGTGTTGCCAGGACCTTTTACTTTTTTTTACTATTTTTCCAGAAAATCCAGCTGTAAATGAAAAGACCCATTCTTCTCCTTCAGTAGCAGCAAAATTTCCCTTCCCAGTGAAGAAAGCAAAGGAGCAGAACTAGGTCTTGCTTTGAAGACCTTTCACTTGTGAAATCCTTTGGTCCATTCAGAGTCTGATCTACAAAGTATTAAAGGAAAAGGACTGTTTTTCAATTCACTTCAACTGACTTTGGGCTAAAGCAAGAACTTGTCATGCCTCTTCTATTTTTACTGGCCATCACCCTGGTTTCATTCCCACAGATGTTTAAACTAGCAAGTGCAGGCATCAGGTCAAGAACAACTGGTAGAACTAGACCTTTTCAAAAAAACAACTGAATTGTTCAATTTTTTGTTATATGTTGCCAGTTATTTATTCTAACTTATAATATGAGCATGTCCTGTGTTCAGGGCCTTCTGGTGTTCATGGCAAAACATGGTGTCTGTTCCAAAATGCTTACAGCCTGGATAGACAAAAGGAAGATCATTACCCCCATTTTACAAAGGCATAGCTGAAGCATTAAGAAATTAAGGGTTGAAATAGAGCAACTTTGAGCAAGGAAAGGAAAATGAAATCTGGACCCAGTAGCTCAGCCACTAGGGTGCCTTTCTATCTCAAAAGGGTGTGTGATGAATATCCCTCTGTCCTGAGCACAGTGGCTGAGTGGGAATGTGGGGACGGCTGAGCGGCAATGTGGGAAGAGCACAGGGACTGACCAGACAGGAGGATCCAGGTGCCAGGTAACAAAGATGTCAGCTGGGAGAGTGAGGAGGGCGAGGATTGTTCCTGCCACAACTACCCTGTCCTCTGACAGGGACCATGAATTTCCCTCCTATAAAAGAAAGCCCATATCAAATTAACTTAATTTTTGATTCCTGGGTCAGGTAATGCTGTATTAAACATTCAATTGATAAGTATTATATTTCATATTTACCCCACTATGTCCAGACTAATTCTGTTAGTGCACACCATGCCATTAGTGTAGCCAATAATGAGTTGCTGTAGAACTGCTCTACAAATCTTCCATGCTTTTAAACTAATTATCATCGTACATATTTAGCTGAGCAATCAGTCTAAGCTAGCTAAAGCAATGTGAAAAATACCAAAATTAAAAGCATGAAACAAACTGTGGCTTGTATCCAATTAAGCACAAAACAATATGCTGCAGTGTAAACATGGATGCTGCAGGCAGATTTGTTTTAGGAAACCTGTCCAAGTTTGAGAAGGCATTATTTCAGGTACCTTCACTGTAGTCTGATGAAGACTGAGAGGTTTGTCTTGTTCAAATATGTATATTATATTTATTATGTTACAATTTCAATTATTTAGAGAAATGAAAACTACATCTGTTCCTATTGCAAATATATTTCATATACGCTACACAACATTAAACTATTTCCTATAAAAATATGGCTGATACAAAGATTTAAGACTGTGTAGTCTGTAATGCTGAGGCATAATTAGGTCCACTAGATGAGAACCAGCTTCCTTTGTTCCAAGCACCAGGGTCAGAGGTTCAAACATTATCTTCAAATATGTTTGCTCATGCTTAACTTTCTCTTGGCTCTGGAGTTACTGACATTATCAACCCATTTTTATTATTAATCATCATATGTATGACCTACAACCATCTAGCGTGCTCTTTTGCTGATTAAAACACAACATTTGCTGAGAATATTGCTTACCAAGAATCACTGTAATAATTTTGGAACATTATAAAAAATAGTTGAAAGGCATTGTTTAGAAGCCCCTTGTCCTCTCTAAATCCTACATTTCAAAAGATCTGTTGTGTGAAGACAAGAGTGTTAATATTGTTTAATCTCCAGTTTGTAAAACCATTGGTACTAATTCTAAGCAAAAATCTCAGGGGAATGTCTCCACTGCTTTAAATGACATTAAATTCTAGCTGCCTAATCTCCTAGGTTGCTTCCCATGTCTGTAAAATGGAATGTATATAACTAGTTCAAAGTGCTATCAGGTGCAAAATTTTATTAATACTGCTGCAGTACTCTGAGATCTTCCTAAAGAACTGCCAGGTGTGTTTAATCTGGACAAGGGATCTTTCGAATGAAGAGTAATATTTTTGTTTATGTTTTCTTGTAACTTACTCCCGAGTTGAACTGACACAGGACTACATACTCATTTTGATGGTGTTCCCATTATAAAGAATGTGGACCACTTCATGTAGTTTCCCTAACAAATGTAAAATAATCAAATGAATATTGTCATTTAAAAGTTGTTTTCAGGTGATCCTGTAGGACAGCATTTATCTTGAGACTGGCCAAAAAAACCCCTGTGATAGCGGATGGTCCTTGTGGAGAATCGAGCAGAGCCCTTGGGATCAGCCCAGATTACACTGAAGAATCCTGGAATGCACATGAAGCAAATGCAGCTTTTAGATCAGAGGCAGGTACCAAAGAAAACATCCTCAGCTTTCCTTTGTACATTCTGCTATGGAGACACTGTGAAAAATGGAGGACAATGGGCTCATGGGGATTTTATCAGCATGTGAATCTTCCCAGACTCCGGCCTGCACGGCACTGTAATTTTTCCTACAATATATATTTGCCAATATATGGCATTTCAGTGGCATCCAGTGGATCTTGCAAACATAGCAGGGGCACTAAGAGACTTCATGAAGTCCCTGTCCACCAGAGACAAGCTTTGCTGCCTCTTTTCAAGATTTTAAATCCAGAATTTTCTTTTTTTCATTAGATGCCGTACTGAAAAATTGATATTCTACTAGTGTTAAAACAAAACCAGATGGTTTCTTAGGAAATATAAACTCTGTGTGTGTTTGCAGCTGTTCAATAATGTTAATGAGTAGAATCTAGGTTCATGAGTATACCTGTAGAAAGAGTTAATGAAGAAGATGCTAACAGCACCTGAGAAATGCATGCCAAACATCACTGTATTTCAACCTGCAACACTGATGGTCTGCCAGACACCACAAGGTAGCCTGAAAAATGGTCTCTCTCATTTCAAAAAACCAATCCTATGCAGATGACCAAACCATCAAGACAAAATAAAAAGAGCTATGTTAATATGAATAATAAAAAATATAATTAAAATATAATAAATTCATATGAAACACATTATGGCACAAAATATTCCATTTCCACAAGACCAGGCAGTCAGCATTTTGTTCAGGATAGCAGATGCCCCTGGCTTTCAGAAAGGTTGAGAAGCACTCCAAGCGCAACAGAAGAGCTTTTGTAGTTATAAGCAATTTATTGGTTGGCTGGTCCATGTAATAACTGTTTATTAAGTAATATATTAAGCACTCTGTAGCCTTTGACAAACTATTTATAAGTGTTGATTAATGAAAAACATCTTTTTGTTAGCATGCTGCCAGCATGACCAATCTGTTCTTTGTATCATGAAAGACAGAAGTCCCCAACAGGCTCATTTGGCTTTCTTGGCAAGTGGGAATAAGTGGGAGTGAATAAGCAAAGCTACATATGAAACATTGATTAGGAGGAAATGATTACCATCTGAATTGGGTAATTCTACTGAAAGATTGAGGGAAGGTGATCAGAATAGAATGTTCTGGAGACTCTGCCTGTTTTCTTTCCCAGGCATTGCATTTAGTGGTATTGCATTGAAAGAAAAGAGAAAAAAGCCATTGGTGAATATGCAGGGAAATGTCAGACTTTACTCAAGGTACAGATGTTCTTCATTATGCAGGGTACATAAAACCTGAGAAAGAAGCTCATTGGTAGAGTNAAAAAAAAAAAAAGGAGAAAAATGATCGAGCAAAGCAGAAAATTTTTGAGGGTTTGGGATTTTCTTAGTGTTATTTTCTTAGAAATAAAAAGAGATATTAAATGCAGAGGAGGGGGTTAGGGAGAAAGGAAATTAAAGAAAAAAAATTAAATCTGATCTCTAATCAGCTTTATCTGGTAGCAATAGCACAAGCTCTCCTCTCCAAACCAGCTGATGAGTGCAGATAATTTTCAGGATAGAATGATTAGGGTATATCTACAGTGTCAAATCCTAAGGCACATCCTGGGACAGCTGGACATGAGTTCCCTTTTTGGAAGCTAAGCACTCACTAATCATGGAGCAGAACATCTCTGCCGACAACTGTCTGCCCCAGATGCTATAGGTGCACCTTTGGTCTTTAAACTCACACCTGAGAAAGCAAGAACACATCAGCTGTTTCATAAGTCTTCCTTAGCTGCCATGTCAACCAGGTACTATTAAAAGGTGATTTTAATACTTTGTTTTTTTCATGATACAGCAAACTTTGCTGAAAATATCTTGGTAAGTTAAGAATTTGTCTTACCTGCGCTTCTTCCCACTTTCCTGCTTGACAGTGCTAGATACACAACACAGGCATCTCTGCTCCCCTCTGCTGTCAGGAAATAGTTTGGATCCTCACATTCTTCTGAAAGAACAAGATACAGTTGATTTTTATTGAGGAAAAAGTTAAATAGTACCTTATCAAGCTCTGCTTCCAAAGGGATGACACTTGTTAGAAGCTAATGGATCATGTGAAAAACATTCAGGAATACAATCTGTAGCTGAGAGGACTGAGATTTGCTTTTTAACACTGTTATTAGTTACATTTGACTATTTCAATCACTTGCTGAATATTTGTATTAGAGGATCCCCATTAGAGTCTTGTGTGTAGCTCAGGGCTACAAAAGTGTGCGTTGGGAGATTTTCATTAACCTATTTTGGGAATTCCACGTTACCACTGAAGACAGAATAATTGTGAAGAGTTCTGTGAGTTTGATCAAACAGTTAAAATGACGGATTCTCTCCGACTGTGGAACGGGCTCCACCATAGAAGTGTTTTGTGCCAAGAAAAGCAATTTAAAAATGAGTAATGAGGGCATATTGTTAACCATTACTCTTTAAGGATCTATTTTTCATTTTCAAAGGCTGCACAAGCACAGACTATTTTTGGAAGTAACTCCCCCTTTGGTCCCTCTTCAGAACCACAGAATATATATATTCTCATTCAGTAGGGAAAAGTGAACCCCTTAAATCAATAAAAGCATGATTTTTGAGGGAATTCATGACCAGGTTTTAAGGAGTACATTCAGACTTGAGACCCGAGGTCCAGCAGCATTCAACACTCAGTAATTAAGCCCTTTTGACAATCCAGCTACTTGGTGCCAGCATGAGATTCTAGCCATTGGAGATTCTTCCTCTGATAGAGACATACCAATGCACTGTTTTCCAGGTCGTTATGCACCAGTTGAAATGAAATCCAGTTTGTCCATTAATTTCCACTTCCATAAATGCTTTTTTTTTGTCATTAGATCATCTTGACGCTAAGTTAGTAGATTAGGCAGCTGTGACTGCTTTTTTGTTTGTTTGTTTTTGTTTGTTTGTTTGTTGTTGTTGTTGTTGTTACTCAATTACAGGATCAGTAGATGTCAGGAATGGAAGAGAGTGTAATGCTAGCCTGCTACTGAATTCAAACTGATTTTCAGACAGAAAAAAATTTAGCTGAAAGTCCATAAAATAGTCCACTGAGTTGTGCTTAGCATGCATAAGGGGAGATTTCCCAGTTTTACCAAGGAAATAAAAGTTATGACTACAAACAAGATGTGATGTGCTTCTGGGATGACAGAGATTCAGAGAGAGAGAGATGATCACAGAATCAGAGAATCAGCCGGGTTGGAAGAGACCTCCGAGATCATCAAGTCCAACCCTTGATCCAGCACCGCTGCCATTCCCAGATATGGCACTGAGTGCCCCGTCCAGCCTCAGCTGAAAACCCTCCAGGGACGGCGAGTCCACCCCCTCTCTGGGCAGGCCATTCCAACGCCTGATGGCTCTCCCTGTAAAGAATTTCTTCCTGATGTTTAATCTAAACCTCCCGCTGCAGAGCTTAAGCCTGCGCCCTCTTGTCCTACTGCTGGTTGGTGGGAGAAGAGCCCGAGCGTTGCGTGGCACACCCGCCTGTCAGGGGGTGTAGAGGGTGACAAGGGCTCCCCTGAGCCTCCTCCTCCCCAGGCTGAGCCCCCGCAGCTCCCTCAGCAGCTCCTCACAGCACTTGTGCTCCAGTCCCTTCTCCAGCCTCGTGGCTCTTCTCTGGACGCGCTCGAGCCCCTCAGGATCCCGATGGAGTAGTGGGACGGGAATGTCACCTCGGAGTCCCCAGCACAGGGACTCAGGGCTCAGTTTTGCAGCTCCCCGCGGGTGTGTGCGGGGGCAGAAACCAGCAACAAGGAGCCTGGCCAAGATACCTGCAGAGCTTTGGGCAAATACCAGAGGCAGGAAGCCTCCCAAGGACGGTTAAGAGTTAATCCACACTGCAGACACCAACCCATCTCCAGACCTCCAAAGACCATTTGCATTTGACAAGATTTGTAGTTTCTGTGTATTCCCTGCCCCGTACCCAAAACCTGTTTGGCAAGACCCATTGTCCCCCTCCATTTTGTGGCCATGAATAATGGATGAATGTCTCCTGCCTACTTTTCCCTTAACATAGTGTATTCTCTTGATTAGCTTAGTTCATCCCTTCTTTAGCGTAACGCAACCTCCTAATTACACCAAACCGATATTACACTGCAATGCTTTTGCATAAAGTGTCTTTGTTTTAGCCCCAAGACAGAGTCCGTGCAGTTACTGACCGCTGCAGGTGTGGGCCGCGCCGGGCCGCGCTGAGGGCTCTCTGAGGCCGTTCTGTGGGCGCGGCCCCCGCCGAGCTCACCCGCCGCCGCCTTCACGGCAAAACGCACACCGGCCTGCAAAGCGTGAGAGCCGCCGTGCGGGGCCAAGACCAGTGAGACTGCAAAATAAAGGCTGTCAAAAGCGTAACGAACCAGCCTCGTTTCCCCGAATTTTAGAGCTCTTTCTGACCACGTGCTCCAGCGCCAAGCAGCGCGCTCCCTTTGGAACTGCTGCTGGCAGAGGAATGGCGCTGCCAAAGCTCCCTTTGGAATTGCTGCTGGCAGAGGAATGGCGCTGCCAAAGCTCCCTTTGGAATGGCTGCTGGCAGAGGAATGGCGCTGCCAATGCTGGCAGAGGAATGGCGCTGCCAAAGCATTTGTTCTGGGAAAGCAGAGCGAGGAATGAAAGGGGCGGGTTTATTGCAAGCAGGTAAGGAGT
>VWZG01013661.1:32574-51554 GCA_013396735.1 Grallaria varia | reverse complement strand
AGATTAAAATATTTAAGAGATATTGAGTTTAAATTACTTCTTTACCAGAAAAATCTTTTATTGATAATAAAAGGATAAATTAGAGGAATATTTAAGCTCTAAAGGTCATTATAAAGGTTTCATAATTCTGGTTTAGAATCTTGCTAAGTGACTTTGACCAACCAACTAATTTAAATGTGCAAAGACTGTACACCAGGGAGCCAGTATGTAAGAAAAAACAAATCAGACTGAAATCAAAAGGCACCTCAGTAGAAACTTCTGTACAGCATAAAGATTTCCAGGACTTTCATTTTAATTTAATTAACTTCAGCAAAAATTAAGTTTTGCATGGCAAATGTTCTTCTCTTTGCTTACTTCAGTCTTCTGTCAGCTATTCATTTGATTGTAACCACCAGCAAAAAGTGTGATGGGGAGTGGCAGTGGCCTCATTTTAGAGAAATATGAAACACATTGAAAAAAACACTAATAAAACTTGGGAGGAAAATAGTCTATGATGTCAACAGAACGCTCAAATTCATGAACCACATTTATTAAAAAAATAAGTATACACTTATGTCACGCTCTTGTCATTAACATTTAACATGCAAAGAGTGGGGGGGAACATTCTATATTTAATTAAAACACAAAATTATGGCTTCCATCTGCACATGCAGACCTGAAAAGGGGCTTAAGGTGCACAAAAAATTTACATCTGGTATTTAAATATTGGTGTGTGGGGGATGGATTTTAACCATATTAGCTATCACATCATTCCTCTAGTGTAGAATAAATATGATACTTTATTTATTAATGTTTGAAGACATTTTCAATATTTGAAGTTTCTCAGGCTCTTATATAGAGTTTAAATCATATGGGGGAATCACAGCTTCCCAGGGTCAGGAGATCTCTTCAGTTGTTTACATTTCTTTTTTTTTATTATTTTTTGGTTCCTTTGGAAACACATACAGAATGTTCTTTTTTGCAGTGTTGCTTTTTCGGTAATTCTTTTGATTTACATTTGGTGCCAAGGAGCACAGACCATGTTAAATTCAAACAGCAGCCTGCAATCTCCTTAACCATATGCTATTTTTACAGCAGGTGACCTGTGGAAATGGCTTTTTTTCAACCAAATCCTCCTCCTCTTGGCTTGTCACTCTGCTTGTTCACACTGGGGCTAATCCTGGTTGTGTCACTCCGCAGCCACAGAAGCCACCATCTGCTCTTTGCCCTACTCCGGCCTTTGATCAAACAGTAAACAAATCCTTCAGGATAGGGAAGAGTTTCCTGGCTGCTGGCCATACGGCAACATATTTGGTCATTGTGTGGAGCCCTGTGTAGCTCTGTGGTTGCTGGTAAGTAATGTGCCTCCCCATCAGCTTCACTTGGAGTTATGGAGATAATGCAGAAATCAGTCATTCTCACCTACCTGAGAAGTGGCAAAGGTATTTACATGTGGTTTTGAAATAAGGTTATCTGGTGGTCATCATGTGCCTCAGAGTGGCAAAGGCTAACCTTGTGCAGGGAAAGGGAGAAGACCTTGCTGACTTTCCCTCAGTCCCACATGAAATATGTTTGCTGACAAGGAGTTCCAGTGACCCAGAAAGATGTTGATTAAGAATTGTTTTCTTGGCTACACGTGAACAGGCCTGAAACTCAAAAGATTGGGCTGGGTAGATGCAAGAGGAAACCTAAAATGCCAAAGGGTATCCTGATTTTTTGACAGAAGAAGGGAGCTGGAGCCACTACAATCATACAGGCCAGTAAACCTTGGCACATCTTGTTTGTGCTGGAAAGGCAACTGCTGAGGCAAGATGGGACACAATATATCACTTTGCCCTCTGTATTCATGGCGTTGGAGAACTGAACGGTACAATTCTTGCTAAACTCTGCAAAACTGCAGCTGACATTGCTTGAGGTAGGACAGAGGCTAACACAGTTGCTGAGTAAGCATAACTGCTGGGCCTTAAAATATCTGTAGACTATAACAGAATTGCTGAACTAACAAGCTGCTGAGCCAGCATAATGAATAGAACATAGCAAAAATAATGCAATAACTTCATGGTTAAGACAGCTGTAAACGAAAGAAAAGGGAAAAGCTGTCTCTCAGCCAGTTTCAAAGAACTGGTTCCAGTCCCTTTGTATTTGGACTGGAAAGGATTCAACAAAACAGCAGAAGGATGGTCCAGACAGCTGAGAATATATGTGACCAGTGGGTCACGGCATTATAAGGAGACAAAGGACAACTCAGAAATTCATCAATGTTGGGTTAGCAGAAGAGAACCAGTATTGTAGGTGCCAGGGGCTGAGAAAGGTGAGCATTTTATACAAATTAGCTTGACATACTGGGTAAGATATGTCTGGCTTTTCCCAAGATTTGAGTGTGACTTCTAAGTGCCAATGGCAAGCGTCTTGCAGACCTTTGTATGTTGTGAGAACTTAGAAATCTGGGCAGAAGAGTGCCTCATAGCCAGAATGCAATGCTTCAAATGACTGTGCGCTACAGAGTTTATCATAAATACCCACTGCCTTTTATATAGTTTCATTAATTGTCTTTTAGGATTACTACAAAGATAGATAGATATATAGATAGATAGATAGATAGATACATACATACATACATACATACATACATACATACATACATACATACATACATACATAGATTCATTGCCATATTTAACTTACTAATATCATCTCATTGTTCTGATGCTCTAATTGCCTGCAGTCATTGGTTGGATTTGGTTGTTGTAATGCTGACTTGTAGTTCTATTTGCTGTTGCGGTGCTTTCACTTAGTGGAATTTACATAAGTTTCCAGTCAACCTAAGGTATTAAAGTCATCACCTCCTGAACACTGAGGATCCCTGTGATTGCACTTGTACCCACTAATTTGTGTTAGTTATCTAATGTTTACAGTTACATCCCCAGAAAATGAAAAGAGAATATAATACTGATATTTCATCGTTCATATTGCTAACCTGTTAGCCTGATTTTTAGTATATTTAGTCCAAGAGAACTAGCACAACTACTAAATTACCATAACTAGCATGTCTGGGAAAGGTTTATAGGATGACATGTTGGAAATGGTTCGTAATAGGCTGTTTAGATATCAGCAACATGTTTTGGTTGGAAGTGAGTTTGTTTGTATGGACACAAACTGCACTAAGTCTGTTGGCTTCAGGAACAAAGTACAAAACCTATTTCATCTTATATAATACGTACATGCAGTCTTATGTGTCTTTCCTGCTCATGTCCATGGAACTTTTGAACATAGTTTTATACCTCATAGTGGGACTTCCTCTTTTCTATTTGAATAGTTTTGCAAAACAAAACTTTGTGAAAAGTTCAATTGAACAAAGTGTTTGAATTTTGAATAAATATATGTTAAGATCCTATAAACTTTACAGAGCATGACAACTGGCTATGAGGGTATGGACCATCTTATAAAATTCTAAATCCCATTCAGTATGCACTAAGAGTCATAAATAGAATATTTTGTCTTTTTTTGCTTTATAATTGAATTATATTACAATTTAATATGATATTTAATATTGTGGTTTACACAGAGAACACTGCTCAATTTTTTTCACACAGTTTTTCTTTAGAAGATTTTTTCATTTATTTCTCATTCTGTATTTTAATAAAAAGCAGAAAAAGTATGCAAAGTATAACACAGTGAGATTTCCTTTCAAGCACAAGTAGAATGTTTACCTTTGAATTTATGAAAAAAAACCCCAAACATGTCAGCCTATTTAACTCTGAGTTTATATGAATTTGAGTCATTTAACTTAAGTCTAGACTCAGATTAACTTTTTTTCCCTATCATATGGTTTTAATTGGATCATAATTTTATGTCTTCACAGAATGACTCTCACATGTTACTAGCATTTTAGCAAAAAATATCTATAGAGAGAAAAATACATGATTTTGCCTCTCACTTCCTATTTCATTTTCACAGATTCTTAAAGAATTAATTAGCACTTTAAGGACTATTCCCCTCCTCTTCTGTGTCAGACTAATTTCCAAAATGAGGGGAGGAAGTTCCTCCTATCTCTTTTACAAAGTTATCCTGTGGGATAAGACAATAAAATCAGAAACACGAATAGAAAACCTTCAAGGTAAGGGCCCCAGGGCTCCCATGGATGTTCATTTCAACCAGCAAAGGTTTGGAATTGCGTTGGGGAACAAATATGTTAGTCATGGAAAATCAGTGCCTAAATCCAAGCACACCGGAGCGAAAATACAGAAAGCTGCAGCATTTCCCCCCCTCTCAAGAGGCAGCGGTTCAGTTACCAGCCATGTTGACAGCAGCTGTTCCTGCTGTGCCTGAGCTGTCCTCGCTCCCTGTAAGGAGTGCAGTATTAATGTTCCTGCTTAGTCTGTGCTCAGATATCTGTATTCATATAGGCAGCTATTCATTTCTTCATCTCCATCACAACAACATTCAATACATATCCAAGACACTCTGATTTTACAGCGCCTGTTATAATGGAATATGCTAAACCGGGAACAGTACAGTATTGCAACTGAAAGCATTAATAATCCCTGGCAGAGAAATATGCATACATCATGATATATCTAAATAACAGCAAAAACATTATAGATCTAGACAAATTATAAACAATAATAAAGAATAAATAAGAGTTTAAGGTATATTTTTTGTCCCCCCCTTTTTTTTATTAAAAAGAAGAGGTAAGATCAGGAGACATTTTCAACATGAAATATGCAGCAATAGCACTTGGTACTTCATTGTCACTTAATGAAAATTAAGATTCCAAATAATAACAGTAACAACAAAAAAAGACTCCTAGAGCTGAGGTTTCAAGAATGGAAATTAATAAAAACAGACGTTATGGAAATTATACTGTCAAGATGTTGCTCCTTGTTTATCCAAAATTAAGGTGGACTTTTCATTGTACTCACACAAACAAAAAGCAGTCTGTGTTCTAAGAGAGGAAATCTTGTCATTCTTAATTTTTCCTCAAAAATGAATTCCCTAAATAAGTGGGAAAATAAATAATGTTAGTGTGTGGCTGGAGAGTTTACTCTATATCTGTTCTTTTATTCCTTTCTGTTTATTTGAAAGTCTCTTCTGAAACTATCTCTGCTTTTCATTGTCTTTCTAAGGGCTCAGTGAAAACCTGTCACTGCCAACTGCTGCTGCACCTGATGTTTTGTTTTCACAGCTCTCTCCAAACTTGTGCATAAACCTTGAGACATGAGCTTGTTCACAAGGCAAGCTTTTGCTACTAACCTTATGCAAAATAGTAAATTTATTCAGCATAAAATTTATTCTTTAACCCCTACATGGTTAAAATTTAGAGTGATGTTTACTGGGGTTCTATGTGTATATTAACAGGAGGCTGGATGCCTCACTGGATTCCTTTCTGCTATGTTCCAAATCACCATAGGTGTTATTTATACCATTTCTGTTCTTAGTGCCTTTGCCAAAAAAGAAAAGTCAGTCCAACACAGTTGTCATCTAAAAATAAACACCAATGAGATCTTCTTCCTGTGTGCTGTAAGGTCATTCTGTAACTCAGCATGGTTCATTGATCTCTTCTACCCCCTGCGCCTTTACAGATTTATTGGAAATCTGTTCAAAGGAGAATATATCTTACCGCTCACTACTCTAGGAACTGCTGCTAAATGCTGAGTAAAAGATTCTCTTCAATTCTCTTTATTCCTTGTCCTTAGAGGCAGAACCGAGGAAAATCTTCCCAAGTCTCTCAGACATCAGCTGAAAACAGATGAGCTGGGAATACAAGTTGAATACCTTCTGCTGCTCTTCCTTTGGATAAGTTCACTAAGTTCAGGAAACATCTTGGGATCAATTCACGTCAGTGTGTGTCTGCATCACTTCTGTCATTAGCGTGAAGAGCCTCGAAGTAATTCAAGTCAATGATCTGACTACTAATAAAGAGCAGCACTGGGCACAGGTCAGACATTCCTGCTTTGTATTTACCTTCCTTTTAATATTTCACAGTATTAAACAATACTGTGAAGAGAGAAATCACATTGCAACTAGCAAGAGAGTTATCTATCTACCTATTTACTTCCCGTCAAACTAATCACATTGTGGCATAGGGCAGTTCAAGCACTCATGTAAACACATGTAACTTATGTTTCATAACACAGAGTTTCATCCACACTGACTCAGGCTATGTCTCCCTCTTCACAGTAAATCCTGAAATAAATGGGAAAACATGAATACGTGCTGGGAGTTTTACTGGAAGCACAGCAGCTGGAATATAATCACTGAGGTTTGATTAACTTTTGTTCTTTTTCTATTTTNAGTGTGTGTGTGTGGTGTTTGTTTTAAGACTGTTTTTTTTCCTCACTATTTAGTTTAGCATTTATCCTATTAGTAATAAATTTAGGTATCATCTCACTTTGAGTCCGTTTTTTGCCCATGAGGGTGGTGGGTGGATGACCCCTCTCCCTTCTGCCTAGTTGCAGAAAGGGATTTAATGAGTTCATGGAATCTGGCCAGGGTCAACCCACTACACAAGGCTAAGGTATGTGCACTCAAGACAGCCGCATATGTTGGATTAGTACAGCAGTTTATGAGCAGTAGGATCCTTGGGTCTGTGAAGCTGCACTGAAATAAAGGGCTCACTTGGGGTGGCCCTGGAAAGTAGTTTGCAGAAAGGGAGAGAGGCTCAGTACATCAAGAAAGATGAAGCACTTGAATTCCTTTGATTCCTGCTACAGAAGCACATCTGACAAAACAAATTTGTCAGGCTTTGTTGTCTTCTGCTTTCTCCTACTGCTGGGCTGTGCCTATTTGTTTAGCTAATAGGTGTTATTTTTTGGTTTAGTAACTTTCTTAGGAAATCTAAGATATCTCCATGCATTTTGCAGATATATGTTTAACATTACTTGGAATGGTAAAAAACTATATTTCCTAATACTGTTCCTAGAGAAATATGGTGAGACTGATCCTTTATGATTTTAGGGGTAGTGATGCCATACTGGGAAAACAACATGCAGACTTAAAAAAACATTAAAGAAGCACCAGGATATCACAGCACTGAACACTGTAATGTTTAGACACCTTTGCAACAAACAGTTTGAGATAGGTAAGAACCTCACAAGATGATCCATAATAACCAGCATGCTGAGCCAAGAGCTAAAATGCTAAAACGTGGAAAAAATAGTTAATCTAAACCAGGAGAGAAAAGAAACTTCCTGAAAGTTGTGTTTAAATCTCACACATAAATTAAACTTTTGCTGCATTTATTTTTTCCATGATGTGTCGGGTTTAGGGCCTTAGAGCAAGAGTTGGAACCCAGGACTTTCCACCACCATCTATGAAATGAGGTCTTCAGCCATGGAGTTGATGACCCTTCTATCCTCTCACTCTTCCACTCTTTTCTTCTTCTTGCTGTGGTGCAGTGTCTATTTTAGTAGGTTTTCCCATAGTGAAATTGCTTTAAAATGAGTTCAAATAGTTGTTAAAATAGGATTTATCATAGACTTTGACTTTCTCAGGCCACACATAGCCGATTGCTTCCTAGTTAGGGCAAATAATAGAAAAAGTGGCTTTGAGTTATTTCAGGCAGAGACTGTGACTGAAGCCTAGGTCCTCTGGATCTGAAATTAATGCTTGAACTATTGACCCTTCAGTATAAAAGGAATGCATTGAAACATACTGTCTTACAAAAATGGCAAATGTGACTGAACTTTTTGTAAATGTCCTCTCGGCATGCCAGCTGGATTGAGTTCTTTCAAGTTTCCTGGTTATGTTGCATCTAAATTATAAATCCAAGTCAGCCCAAAGCTATACAAAGTTGTCTTGCCTTGTTAAAAGTGGAGCACTCCTGGACAGATACAGAGCAAGACTTTAGATATGTTAGGAAATCTTCTGCTGAAAACCAAGTCACTTCCATAGTTCGAGTGTTTCTGAGTTGAGGTTTTAAGGATGGCAAAGCTGATTTACAGTGCTTAAATTCCACCTAACTGCCATCTGAGGAACTACAACCATTTCTGAAGTTATACATCAATTGACAACTGTAGGAAGAAAATAAACCAAAAGTACTGGTTTTCCCATAGGTCTATTATTTTACCTGTCCTTACTCTATGGAAATAAAAACTAGCCCCAGATTTCTCAGGATTATATCCTGAGACATAACATCCTTCCATTTCAAAATCGTGTGAAAGAAAAAGGCCATTTACGTGCTGAGAATCTGTAACAATTTTGCAGTTAATGCTTTTATCCAGACATGACTGAACTTCATGCCCTCCCCAGGCTCTTTCCATCTGCTCAGCAAAACATAGGGTAAGAAAACATGTCACTGCTGTAAATTGATCTTGAATTTTCCTGCCTCACATTCATGTCTTCCAAAAAATCCTTAAAGCCATGACTAGAGGTGATATAGTTGGTTAAGAAGCAACATTGAGTTAGGCAGACAAAATCTGTCCATTTCTTTCCAGTGTAAAACTGGAGTCATCTCACTAAAGGTAAGTTGTAAGTCCTGATCTATTAGGCCAAGAGCATTTCTAATTTATGGCCTTATTAGATTGGCTCAGGCTGTCTTGGACTTAAGTAAATAAGTCGCCTATCATATCCTCCAAACCAATGTAATTGGGGCAGCTTTAAGTGCTACAGTTCACTTCTGAATACACAAGTTTATTGTGCATGGGGGACCTTTTATTTTATCAAGATTGCTGAAAATATAAAAGGAACTAAATATACCCACACTAAAATTACCTCCAGAAGCACATTTAAATAAGACTTACACAACACAGTTAGAGGGGAAGAGTAAGTACAGAAAGCATCTGCTCTGATTTACTGTAAGTCTCTCCCTGGGTGATTTTGATGACTCAAGACCTGAGAAGCTTAGAAAAATATACATGACAGAGTCAGACACTGTTAACTCTATAAATACAAACAATTAATATTGTATCCCCCACTATGAAAGAAATTATAGTGCCTTGAGCACTGAAAGAATAACAATGCCATAAGAATATTATACATCATAAGCACTTGAAATTAACAATTAAAAGGAGAAAAAAATGCCCAGAGTCCCTTTTTTTAAACAGACTTTATATTTGTGAGCAACAATATTAACTGGCAAGTCTTAATTCAAATAGTACTGTAAGTATTATTTATTTTTCAGGAATGAAATATTTTAACACAGCAATAATTTCAACTGTACCATTTTTTACTCTAACAAAGCAGTAATTCTTTAGCTTCTGTAACTGTCTCAGTGTAATCGAATAGCTCTATGTGTATTTAAAAAAAAAACCCAAACAAGCTAGCAGTCCTATTTCTGTATTCCACCCTCACTTCACATTTAAGCTAGTCCTTCTCCAGACCCAGATCTAGATCTTAAAGCCCAATTAGGTGATAATTATTAACACTGGACAAAACTCTGTCAAAGTTTAACAGCTATTGAACCTGCCTGATGCAAATTCCTTTGATAAAAAATTTCACTAAGTCGTTCTAAAAAATGTTTATTCTGTTTTTAAACTATTTAGACTATTTGGACTTTTTTTATTTATTCTGGGTAAGCTGAAACTTTCAGTAGGATAGAAAAGTCTTTTTCCATAGACAAAGTATCTTTTCAATACCACAAAACAAACATTTAGGCAAAAATATAGTTTAAAATGTTCTTCATTTTATATCCGAGAATGAATAATTGACCTTTTTAAGAAAAAACTGAGTTGTGGTCACACAGGCAGTGCCTTAGCTGAGATTCAGAAGACCTTTGCTTTGCTGTCTTTCCTTGCCTTGGTACCAAGTTGTCTGGTGATGATGTTGGGAACATTACTTGGGCAATACACTCAGTAGTAACTAAAACTGCCCAGGATCATTTTCTGCCAAGGTAACCAACAATAATAACCCATATCTTTATTATCTGATTCTTTTAACTCTCCAAATATGCTAGATCACCTGACTAATGGAACAAAGCCTGTGGTGACTCCTGAACTGTGAATGAGATAGGTTTGAAACCTGCTTGTCCTGTGCTGTAGAAGACTGAGTTTTAGTATTGTGTTGGAGCCTTATTTAGTTTATCTGTACAGACAGAGCTTTTACCTCTTTCTTCTACAGCTTCCCCATCTGTAAGGAGGGGAACATAATGCCTGCTTCCTCTATACTACGCACCACAATCTCTAAAGGAAAGCATTAGCTATCTTCCTTAATAAAGAAAATGAACTGTTAGAAGGGACAATACAGTCTTCCTACTCTTGTAATCATTGTAATTCTTCCAACCTGACATCAACAACAACCCATTTATGTCATTACTTACTGTAAAATGAAAATATGCTGTTGGAACAGTAGCATTGTCTTTCTATAATGTCTACTAAATGTGCATTAAAGATTTTATTAGAGATATAATCCCAAGAAATAGAAAGTCAGAGTACGATAGCTTTTCTTAGTTTCAACTATTATTTTATTATTAAAATTGAAATTGCTACATATTTAATGTTACCTAATATACTGATTAAACAAGCTGCAATTCAGCAATATCTTCTGCCATTGGCTTGTAAGGTATCCTTTAAGTTAAGAAAACTTAATAGGAATTGTCGAAGACAACCGTTTTGTAATCAGTACCATGGTGATGCAGGACTATACATTACTTTTAAAGCTTCAATATGCAATCTCTATTATCTAGAAAAGACAGCTATTAGCACAGTGTCTTGTTCTTTTGCTTGCCTTCTAGTGAGTGATATTTCAGTATGTGTTTGTGTTCTAGTGAATCGAAAAACATATTTTTCATCGGGAGATGGAAAATATTGCTATGCAACATGATTTCTAATGAGACATTTTTCACACATTTTAGGATTCAAATTTGAGAACTAATGAGTGCCTTGAATTAAGGAAATAATAGAAGATTATGTGGTAGTTGAGAACTGCTTTAGTTTGCTATTTGTTAATTTCATGATGTTCAAATAATTTAATAAAGAAAATACAGCTTTCCTTTTTTTTTTTTTTTTTTTTTATATCTAGCATTTCTTTCCACCCAGAACCTTTGGTTTGTAATTAAAAACAGAGCTAAACAAAAAACCCCAGTATCTGTTTATTTTTTTCCCAGAGTGTTTATAGTGTAAGGTCCTGATCTTACATGGTCTTACACATGTGAATAATTTTAAGTGGATGAGCAGAATTAAAATGTTTGCAGAAGTATTTATAGGAATAAGGCTTAAATCCAGTTGATAGTCTCTGCTTGTGTAGAAAGTGCTCTTTTTTGACAGAGGACTTACCTTTGTCTCTTCAGCTTTCTTAGCTCATGAGAAATCTTTCTCAGGCCTGAGCTTGTCTTCCATGTTGGTAGATAGAAAAAGCTTAGATACTTTGAAAAGACATGAGACACGACATGTGCCATCAAGGGCATTTGCTACGTTTATTAGTAGAAAAAGCAGGTAAAAGCATTAGGTAAAACAGCTTTCCCTTCTATACCTGCACAGACACAGTAAAGAACAGGACTTAACAGATAGATGTCAAGGAACAAAACTCCATGTTCATCATGGGAAGAAATTTCTTAAGTATTTAAGAAAAGATTTTGGTTTCCTAATCTTCTACTATGAAGACAAAACCCTTATAGAGAGACTTTAGTCTGAGATGCATATGGAGTAAGAAGGCACCACAGTGGACTTTCACTTAAGCCAACAGCTCCCTGCCCTTTCTCTTTCCTGGCAGCCCAGTCTGCAGGAGGAAGGGCAAAAGCAATAACCCTGAGACAGGGAACTCTGGCGGTGAAGTCCCGGAGAGGGGCTCTTTGAGCTGCCTGGTCTTCTTCTTTAAGAAGGGCAGAAGGAAGACCATGGAGAATAGTGTGGGAATAGTGCGTGATAACAAATTGCCTGCCTGAAAAGCTGATAGTCACCCATGGAGCCCTTTGTGCCTTTTAATTCCCTACATTCCAGATGCATGTGGTGATGTGCTAATATTGACCATCTCTGGACCTTTCTTACCATGCAAACAGCTGGGAGGCAGACATCTGCACTATGAACTTACTGTGTGAGATGATTCAATCACCTTCCTCCCCCGCCCCTCCTGGTCAGTGCGCTCTTTGATGGATGAAGCCATGTGTGTGTATATTCAGGGATGCCTGCAGAGTTTCCCTTTTCCAGGAAAGCCAGGGCTAGTCTGAAGTGTCTGCTTCATGGGTAGTTTGTCAGATATTCCCACAGAAAGAAGCGAACATGTGACTTATAATGAATGGCCTGATTAATAGCATAGTTCAGGCAAGAATGCCTGTGAGAAAAATGGTACCAAAAATTAAGTTACCCTGAACTGTGCCAGGAAACAATTCAGGGTGAAACAGGACATATTTTTAATTTGAGACACTGCCAGGTAATTTCTGACACCACTATCTTCAGTCAGCTTATTCAAAGACATCCAGAGGCCACATGTGGCTCCCAAAAAACCTGCCCAAAAAGAAAGGCTGTCAATCTCACCCATCTTTCCTAGTATTTCAATTTCCATCTTGCTTGAATTGGAAACACCCTTGAACACCAGGTAGGTATGGGCAGGACTAACGAGTCCAAGGAGCAGCATCAGCATCCTAGGACAAGCTGGATGATTCTGCACTGGGTGTGGCTGGGATGGAAATAACTTTCATCGTAGAAACCTGTATGGTGCTATATTTTAGACTTGTGACTAACATGGTACTCATAACATATTGATGTTTTGGCTAATGAACAGTATATTCGCAGCATCAAGGCTGTCTCTTTAATTCACTCTGCCCTCTGCAGTGAGTAGACTGGGACTGGACAAGAATCTGTCAGGAAACACAGATGGTACTACTGACCTGAACTAGCCACAGTGGTACTTTGTACCATGTAGAGCCATGCTCAACAATAAAACAGGTGACTGTTGCTTGTAGTTTGGTTGGACATTGGTCTGCTTGTGGAGGTGGTGAATGATTGCCCCTGCGTGTCCTGTGGTGTTTTGGTTTTTTACCCCCACTGTCCTTAATTTATTAAACTTTCCCACAACCTATTTTTCCCTCTTTTGCTCTTATTTTCTCCTCATCTTTCTGGGGAAGGGAAGGTGGATTTGAGCAAGTGGCTGTGTTGGTGCTTAGATACTGGCAAGGATTAAACCACCACAGGTCCTATGACATTTGCTCACAGTCACTGTCTTTCTAGACTGGAGTGACATATATTTGGTTTGCTTGTATTGTGCCATACCTCCAACCTTGTATGGAATGCTAAAACTCTGACTCAGAGATGAGAAAAGAAAAAGAAAATTATTGCTCCAGGATCTCTGGGTGAATGTGGCTAGGCACAGACTCAATAATGTATTTTGAGATAAACATCTATTTGGCTTTTCTCTATCTTGTTGTTTTTATGTCCTTACACATTGACAGTGAGCACCATTTCTGGACTCTGAAGGTCAGTGAGGGATCTGTAGTTTTATGTGATATCTGCTTGTAAGGCAAAGGAGGACTGCTTTGTACTACTGCAGCATTTAACATCCATTTCACTGGAATAATTTGGATTAGTGGCCTTTCTCAGACACTGCGTGCAATTTTTACTCTCTGGTTCATTCCACTTGTTTATACTCTTCCACTGTCATTGTGTGCTGCTCAGCACAGCACCTGCTACGCTACTAAAAGCCTGGAGTCAGCAGCTGTCGGTTTACACTGTTAAGTTTTCCTTTTACTCCTTCTGACTGGTGCTGTAGAAGCAAACTCTGCAGCCTCACTCCCTTTGTTTGCCAGGCAGCTGTAGCTCTTCTCAAATTCCAGAGGATGAATCCATTAGTAATTTTTTATCAGTCCTCAGCTACCTGATCTTCCTGTTACACATACAAGTCGAAAATGGCTCAGAGATGGTAGTCCCGACAGCACCATCACACTGTTAGGCTAGCGCCAAGAAAATGTGATTGTACACCATACTAGCACAGCTGAACACTGCTTTAAGCCCTGCAACACTCATCAGAAAGAGCAGAGAGCAGGCCTGAGCTTTTTTTGCCTTTTTTTTTTTTTTTAGTATTTTTTAAATGTGTTAAGCTCCAATAAACTGTTTCTACAGAAATTTCTTTCCACTATCTGGGAAAAAATATAATCCAACCCAAAAAAAAAAAAACAAAACAAACTATCACAGCATTTTATAACTTACATTTTAATGCACATCACTGGAGCTGCTGACTGGAAGCAGTCTAATGGCAGAGAAGCAAATCAGAAAGCAAACGGCTTACAGTGCAGCTTTTCACTTTGCTGTGAAGTATAGCACTGCCAATGGATGGCAAGGATGGGTCCAAAGAAGTGGAGGTGAGAAAGGTAATTGCGTATAACTTACTCCCACTCCAAGCCAGCAGATTTCTGTGGCATATGCAGCTTGGTTCTGAGCTGAAGTCAGAAACATTTTTGATGCAGAGCGTGAGAAGATAGTTAAATGTATGTTGAAATGCAGTGAAGTACCAATTTTTAAAATATACAAATTATTGTTGTAAATGGAAAAGTGGGCAGAGTGATGCTTTTTCCTTAACTTTTTTTTTTTCCAATCCTTAACAATTTACTCTATCTTTTTAAGGAAATTGTTTGTCACTCCAAATGTTAAATCAATGTCACAGGTGCATGGTTCTTTGTTTTCCCTGTAAGAGTGCATATTGCTTTACAAGCAGGTGCTATATTTTAATAAAAAGGTATTTTGCTCTGAATTTCAATATAATAGAAATGGACATACTGTTGCGTGCTTTCAAGTGTAATAAAATAGATTCATTATAGGACGAGAAGGATTTTGAGTTTGAAAATATGTTTTCTTCAGAATATTTAATAAAAAAGAACATATCATTTCTCTATATAAATTGATAGAAACAGGATGCAATCACCATGAGAATGTGCACCCATTAACAGGACCAGAAAAAGAAGGATTGTAATGAATATGTTTGTGATTTTCACATCTCACAGATAAATTCTATCAACCAGAAATGAAAGCCGTTTTTCCCCTAAAAATAACCCCAAACTGAATACAGGTTTTTATGAACTGTATGGTAGGTCCTTGAATTTAAGGATTTCTCTGCTTAGCAATACCTCATAATGTAATTGGAGTAATAAATACTTCACTTGCTTACAACTAAATCTTATACAAATAAACACTAGAGATTAAGATGTGGCAAAAGTAAGTGAAGTGGGATAGCCACTGAATAAAAAGACTTGGTTTTTTATCACAGAAACATAGATGGAGCTTAAGGAAGGCTGAGTTCTGTTTCTGATTTATCTGCAGAGGGCCTGTGTATTCTTGGTCAAATCACACAGAGGCACTTCTAAGCGAAGATATGTACCTATTTAGCTGTTTCTGTGACTCTTATCTAAAAGGTGGTGGGTAACTCAAGCCAATGAAACTTAGACAACCATACGTTTTTTCAAGGCAGGCTTTAGTGTGGTTACAGAGGGGAGATGCAAAGCCCATGCTTACTAGATGATTTGTAAATCATTTTAAATGACTTTATGGAACAATTAGTTATTGAGTTACTTTAATTTTGCAGTCTTCTATTCTCCAAAGTAAAGTCTATGAGAGAAACTATGTCCTCTCCAATCATGATATAAAATGGAAACCATGAAAGTCATTGACAACAGATTTTGTGGATGCAAAATATTTTCAGCCAGCTACTAAATGCATTCATAGAAGACAAATCCACCAGGAGATATTAAGAAAAAAGATTATACCCTCGGTTTAGAATTCTCTGCACACTACTACAACCTGGGTTTACATTAATAAGAATTATGACATGCAACTCTTCTTCCTCTGTTCACCACTGTTGGGAAAAAAATTAGATGGACAGTGCATTCAGCCTCATATGCCCATTTTGATGATTTTAATTACTGACTGACTTCCCATCATTCCAAAATAACTAACCACATATATATATTTTGAATAACAATGAGAAAGGAATTAGATTAAGAGTATAGTAACTAAGCCAATGATGTTCTCAGACTTGTTTCTGTTTTCACTCGAACTGGGTTAAAGATTGTGGCTTGCTACTTCTAATTGTTGTATACTTCAAAGAAACTGTAATGAGCTAATGGTCATATCAGTTTCATCATATAGCATACAATCAAGACATGGATAAAATCTCCCATAAAAAATACAGCTATTGTTGACAGCCAATTCCTTTATTATTCTGAAAGAAGAAATGGAAATGATTGTTCTGAGTGCTTACTCTTTTCTAGAAAACTGTAACAGCCAACTTCAGTAGCATATTTTACCAAATTGTAATTATCATGGGTGTGATATAAAATCTAAGATGTATAGAAATAGACTTCCCATTTCAGAAAGGCCTGGGTATATAGCTTACTGCAATTTCAAATTGCAAATAGACAAGTTTTTTTCAATGTTTCACTAAAAATCCTCTCTGTGCACAATTTTCCCTTTCCCCAAGATAGTTTCCCCCCTTCTATTGCAAACTCCAAACCTCTTTGACTCACTTAATGTTTACACAAATATTCCACACTTACAACTAGCATAGCAAAGACTGAAGAAGTGGCTGACCACAGCTTTATCCAATACCAAAAGTTATTTCAATGAAAATACAGTACAAAATTCATTCCCACACTTCACAGCTAGGTCTTTCAGAGATTGCAGCTTTTGAACAAAAGTATTATAAACCACAGAAGGAACACCTTGAGTTTTGATATTTGAGGAAATTGTCTCTCATATAAGAGAAATTCTCATCTGAACCAAAGGATTGAAATTGTCCCTTACATTTCTCTGTATTATAACTGTTTATAACATTCCACTTGTATAACACACAGAAGCCAAATGCATAGAAAATTCATTGTAAGTTGCTGAATCCCATAGCCTGGCAGAGGTGAGGCTGCCACAGTGCCGTGGTCCTAGGTTCAGCCAGCAGCCAGATGGAACTAAACACCTATCCTTGATAGGCATGCACTTACATACGTACACTTCCCCAATGCATATATACATACTTACATGACTGGTCACACAGATTAGTACAGACAGAAATACTGACACAAATATAGGTAGCGCAGACACTTTTCTTCTTTCCATCAATGGCAGCTCAGGATGAAGGTCTTTTATTGAGCAATTTATACATTTAGTATGCATCCCTCCAGTAGTCAGATTTAGATACCCACTATGCACAGTAGCTAGCCCCTGAGTCCTCTGAATTCCCAGTTTCCTCAAGCACAAAACCACAATATGCAAATGAGCCTGACCCGTGCACCTCACAGTGCTGGTTTGGATCACCTGTATCCTCTCAGGCCACTCTGGTCTCTACAGCTGCTCCAGTACTTGTCTCCCAACCTCTGTCATACTCAGCAGCTAGTCTAGCTGGACGTCAGCTAGTGAACACATGCCAACATGTACCAATCCAGCTTCTCAAACTGCTTGCACCCAAGATTTCGGATCCCTATGATCATGGTTCCCAGTTCTGTCTGCTGATATTCAGGCCTCTGTGTACAAACATGAATGCTGAAAATGAAGAACCTTGCTCGGAAAAATAGTTGGAGTGAGTGTTTGATGAGAGTACAGGACGATCTGAGGTGATCAGACATAGCACATTGCCAAACATGTTGACCAGCATGAGAGGTACCTGGCCCCTTTTCTCTCTTTATCTCTCTGTTTTTCCATTCTTGTTACTTCACAAGCCATGTAGATCCCTTTGTTTCCCTGCCTTTGGTTTCTCCTCTAATTATTTCGTTATAGATTTGTACAATACAAAAATGCTCCCCCCTACATCTTACACTGAATTGCTGATCTCTATAGGCAGTATCCACTGGAGCCCAGAGGCCCTCTCCTGTCAGCTGGTGGTGATGTGCCTCAGTCACAGACCAAGGGGCTGACATGCTCCTGAGATGCTCTGGGAGGGGCTGAGTTGGAGGAACTCATCCTCCTGCCCACTGTTGTGCCTCTGGGTTTCTTGAAGTGTGTGATGACCCTTTAATCACAAAACCTAACACAGAACAAATCCATTTGCAGTTGCTTTTGTCTGTTTTGCAGTTATAACAGGAGAATACTATGTTGCAGATCTGGTTGGACAGGGACAAAAGCATATATGCAAACTCTGTGGGATCATATTTCAGTCAGCTGTTGCTTTTTGGATAAACTCTATTCCGAGGGGAAACAGAAGTAAAATTTGTCTGTTGACCTATTCATGGCACCGCCCTTGCTCCTAAACTTTGTAATTCCTGTTCCTAAATTAAGTGAGGTCCTCGCTATGTGGAATGAAGTCAGGACCTTTGAGAGCCTCAAAATGGAGATCACCTCTTCTGCCCAATTAAGTTGTTTATTCTTCTCTAGGTCTAACTTTTAGATGAAAGTGAAGGAAGAATGGAGAATACAGTCACCTAGGGCATGTCACCAGCAAGACTCTGTCTCTCCTCACATAATAGCAGTTCTAGAGAAATGGAAACAATTTACAACGTCTTACAGCAGCAATCTAAACCAGGCCAGACTAATTACACACTGAAATGGCCAATATCTCTCCACTGATAAAGGCAATCCAGGTTGAGAAACTCAGCCTTTAATCTGATGAATCTCACCTTAAACGCATTAGTTAGATGTCATAGAATCATATAATCATAGAATTGATTGGGATGGAAAAGACCTCAGAGACCATCAAGTGCAACCCTTGGTCCAACTCCGGTCAGTTTACTAGATCATGGCACTCAGTGCCATGTCCAATCTCAGTTTAAAAACCTCCAGGGACAGTGAATCCACCACCTCTCTGGGCAGGCCATTCCAATGCCTGATTACTCTCTCTGTAAAGAATTTTTTTCTAATATCCAACTTAAATTTCCCCTGGCAGAGCTTAAGCCCGTGCCCCCTTGTCCTGTTGCTGACTGCCTGGGAGAAGAGACCAACCCCCACCTGGCTACAACCTCCCTTCAGGTAGTTATAGAGAGTGATGAGGTCACCTCTAAGCCTCCTCTTCTCCAGACTAAACAAGCCCAGCTCCCTCAGCCTCTCCTCATAGGACTTGTGTTCCAGTCCCTTCACCAGTCTCGTTGCTCTTCTCTGGACCTGCTCCAGCACCTCAATATCTTTCCTGAACTGAGGGGCCCAGAACTGAACACAATACTC
>VWZG01013661.1:0-31969 GCA_013396735.1 Grallaria varia | reverse complement strand
TTCCAATCATATGGGACCTCCCCAGTGAGCCAGGACTGTTGGAAGATGATGGTGAGCAGTGTGGCAAGCTCTTCTGCCAGCTCCCTCATCACCCTAGGATGGATCCCGTCTGGTCCCATAGACTTGTGAGGTTCCAGATGGCTCAGTAAGTCCCTAACTACTTCCTCCTGGAATACAACAGGGCTATTTGGCTTGCCATCTCTGTCCACCAGCTCCAGAGGCCAGTTGTCCTGAAGGCCACCTGTCTTATGTGTAATAGAAGAAAATAAAAAACTGCTATAAAAAACTTTAAAGTCACCTGGCTTTCAGCATGAGAACTAATGAACTAGAAGCTAAAATTTCAGTACTGGTAAAGCGTCCAAATAAGGTAAAATGCATCTCTTTCAATATTTCCTGTATGAAATCAGAGGACGAGTAACCTTAGCACATGTTTAATGCAAATGTGTTGGCATTACTTTTACAATAGCATGGCCTTAAGCCAGAAAACTCCAGTCTACAATTTTCAAGGCAGAAAAGTTTGATTTTTTTGAAAGTTCCTTTTTTTTTCTTCCAGTTTTTAGAGGATTTATTAATTAGAATTTATGAATACAATATCAGAAAACAAGCAAACAAAGAACCCTCCACAAAATAAAACATTCTGTTACAGGTAAAAAGCCCAGGGTTTTGGTTCTTTTTTGGTTTTTGGGTGCGGTAGTTTAAATTCTAGGCTTTGATGAGGTTTGTTGTTCTTCAGGCCTTCCTTAACAACTGGGGTCAAAAACTAAGGAAGTATTCCATCCTATTCCCTTACTTAATCAGATGTGTATAGATAGGGGCAGAGGGAGGTGCTCTCTCTTGGACTCCAGCGTTTCTCCCTGTCAGCAACTCTGGGACAGCAGCTCTCAGTNCCCCTTTTCCCTTTTGGGATTGGTTGGGGTTCCTTGGAGTTCCTACTCATATGTATATAGTGTTTAATTATATATAATTATATATATATGTAGAAATGTATTCCTTGCTGCAATTTTCATTTGCTACTGTTTTTTGGGGTTTTTTTTTCCCTTTCTTTTTCTCCTTTTTGGGAGGGGGGAGGCTGAGGGGCTGTGGTGTGGGCTTGGCTGGGAGCCAACCAAAACTATTACATTGTGGATTTTTTGTTTTGTTTTGGTTTTTTTTTTTTTTTTTTCAGGAACCATATTCCTAACCACTAGACTGCTAATTCCTTCTGTCACATGACAAGTGAGGCCTTACCTGATAAAGGCAAATCTTGGAGGAGCTAGGCAAAAGGCAGTCTATGACTTAAGGTTGAACATTTTGGCTCTGTGCTCATAAATTCATGCTCAGTGTTTCTTCAGATGCCTCCTTGATTTGACATGGTCATTTAACTGCAGCTTACTTAAAGGCGATTATTTTTTCTTGGTGTTACATTAGCAGTGATTCATATGCTATCTTGTTGGTTTTTTCTGTCCTTGGTATGCCTTACAAATTTTTCTCCATATTGCTGTTCTTGTCATAGTTCCTGAAAGACTGATTTGGCAGCTGCCAAGATGCAGTCAGAGGTGAGCTCCATGATAGGGAAGTACTTAAGCACAGGTGACAGGCTGCACAGCAGCAGCAGCGTGACATTTTGTCTGGAGACACAGACAATGCAGGCAGTAGCACACTGCATTTGATATGCACAGGGGACAGCTATGGTAAGTGTGGCAGTGTACAAGTAAGCGTTTTGAAAGATTATGACAGGCAAAATCTGACCTTCATTAAGAAATCGGGAGAAAAAAGAATCCTAATGGAAACCAAACAAATAGATTCTACACTTTGAGATCAATTTCATCCTACATTAAATAAGTTCTATGTATACTGTACACACACAACATTAAAAAATACTTTCCACACAGTCCCAGACTTTGAAAAGACTTGAGTCTCCCTGCCTGGTGTGCATTAAATATGATTTTGTTCCATAAGTGGTTCCACCAGTTACACTGACATGAGTAAAAGTGGCAATGGTAGGTTCCTGTTTGATAAGAGCATAACCAGGTATGAATCATTCATTTTGGTTTAAGTTTCCCTTAAGATATTTAATTCTGTGTTGCTCATAATTCTCAGCAGCAAAGAAACAAATGGAACACTGAACTATGCCGAGACTCTTCTGGAAAG
Source organism: Grallaria varia (assembly GCA_013396735.1). Classification (NCBI taxonomy): domain Eukaryota; kingdom Metazoa; phylum Chordata; class Aves; order Passeriformes; family Formicariidae; genus Grallaria; species Grallaria varia. The sequence continues at coordinate 29,839 of VWZG01013661.1, read as the reverse complement.
TTAGAAGTCATGTATTCAAGAGTGAGTGCTCATCTCTCATTCATTCATCACTGACTTTTATTTTTAAGGACCTTGAAAAGAAGAAAATAAAGGGTAAAATGGTTCATGGAGACCCACCACTGGCTAGCTATATTTTTACTTTTTTTGATCTTTTTGCAGATCAACTCCAATGTGGTCAGTGAGTTGTTACAGACCACAGAACAGCTAGCAGTGGAGATATGTTGGCTTTCTGCAGCACCAGTATCCCCCACAGCTGGCAGAAGTTTGGACAAAAACATTTCTGTCATACTGGAATATACATAGAGAGAGAGCAAAGAGATATATGTGCTACTAGGCTTTTAATTCACAGTAACCTGGATTCATGACATTTATTCTAAGCACAGCTGTTATGCTCTTTCAGCTGTAGAGAAAAAAAAATATAGAGAAAAAAATTTCTTTTGGCATATTTTCCTCTTGTATCTATGCTCTATAAAGTTTAACATTTCATTATATACTGGGCAAACCCTTAAAAACATAAATCAATGCAGGTTAAATTGTAATAAGTAGAATTATGCTGCTTAAGTATTTTACAGTTTTTAAAATTTAGACCTTGTGACACAGCCAGGAACTTTTTTTCCTACCATTTACCAATAAATAAAAAGAAACCTGATGCAGGATAAGGAGATTACATTTATCTACATAACTAGCCTTTATGCTATGTTTCTTATTTAGAGCTTGCATAGGTTTTATTATTTTCATCACTGGAATTAGTAGGCAGTAAGCTGCAATTCTTCATTGTCCTGCCTAGTCACACATTCTTTCAGGAGAAGGACATCTCTGGAGCCATCCTGCCCTAGTCTGGAGCATGGCACCTCCCCTGGTCTGTGTTGTACAGGCATGGAGAAGTGATGTACAGGGTAGCCAATTGTGTAAAAAAAGTGATACAGAGAAGTGGCCAAAGGAAAAAACTGTGTACATCACCAGCAAGAGATGAACAGCAACACTGTGGGTTCCCAGGAAACTAAGGACTGTAACTTCTCACTGCCTTGAATGGTAGATACATCATCAGGTCCAAAGTAAAGAAGAAAGGAGATAATGAGACAACAGCTTTCTGTAAGACACAGCCTTAGATAATTATTTTTACCTATCTCCTCTGGCTCTCAAAAGATATTGCATTGAGTTAACTGCCCTGGCAGTGAGAGTGAATTATAGCAAATATGCCTAAGGCATGGAACGTGAAAAAGGCCGGTTTCTTTAACTGCCCCAAACAACTAATAGTCTCCCTATTCTCAGGAATTTTGCACTGTTGGTAAAACCAGATTACTCTTTGTCACGGAAAAAGAGCTTGGTTTTTATTGTCTCAAGGTTGCTTTTTTCCCCCTGCAGTTTACTGGAATTAGGAAGAGAGAAAATGTTTGTTTGCAGGATCAATGGGAAAAGGAGAGTACAAGTGAAAATGGAAAGTAAGAACAAAATTTAAAACTTCAGCAGGAAAGAAGCCCTGAAACCAGTAGAGCTGTGATAGTGAAATCAGCTAAAGAATATTAAAAAAAAAAAACCAAAACCAAAAACCAAACACAACAAAACCATTCTAATTAAGAAACAAATACAGACAGGAGGCAAAGTCATAAGTAAGACAATCGCTAAAATTTATAGAAAACTGTTGAGAGGCAGCAAAGGAAAAAGAGCAGAACCCGGGAAACATTGAATTAGAAGAAATTTAAGTATCAATATACTAAGAAAAAAATCCTGTAATTTTTTTTTTTTTTAAAGGGGAAATGTCAGTCTTTCAACAATAATGCAGAAAGAACAGTTTAAGAAATATTACTATTGTCTTGTAATAATACACAAAATAGTTCTAATTTCAACTTTAACTCAGGAAAATGCTTAATAGCAGGTTATAAAGTTAGATATTTCAAAGAAGTAGGATTAATAACTTTAATCTAAAACATTAAAGAGCTGAGTATGTGCTTTAGGTGCCAATAATGTTGATTTTCAATAAGTCTTGGACAGGAGAGAAGTTCCAGAAAACTGAAAGAAATCTAGTGTTTTATCAATATTTTAAAACCTGTAAATGGAATGACCACATGAAGTATATATATACACTACACAAAAATATAGAAGTGATAATGTAGGACTTGACTGATTACATTAGCCCTCTTTAATTATTTTTAATGTCAATCTACATGGGGTTATAGAAAACAGATTGTATAAGCTAGTTTTTTTTTTAATTATTACTATTTTAACCATGACCTCTAATAATAATCGTCTTCCAATGTACTTTAAATTTAGAATGCTTATGGTTATACTAGGAAAATAAAATAAAATATATAGCAAAAAAAGCAAAGCAAAACGAACTAAAACATGACATATTGCTTTGATCAGACTCTAGCTAACTCAGTGTTTAAGAAGGTGTTTTTTTTCTAATGGTGTCCCACAGGTAATCAGTTCCTATCCTGCATGACTTGACTATTTTTTTAGGGATTAACTCTGAATAGAAATTCGGAGAATAAAAAAAAAAAAATCAATTATGAGACATCATAACCAAGCAGGAGTAATCCAGTTCTCTTTATTTCTGACCATAAATAAGCATCAGATAATATATACACTATTCACATTTCTCTGTTTTGAATTCAGTTTCTTGAAAATGAAACAAATTAATGAAATTTTGGTCTAGATGCTATAATGTCTCCCAAAATCTCTCATGAATTATTTTAGGAATAAAAGTTAATTCCTATATGGCTCAAGCTCATAGTACAGCTGAGTCAATGTTTTTACCTCCTAGTAGATAAAAATCCCAATACAGAATAGGTATTAAAAATACCTAGTTCATTTCACAATTACAAAAACAGACTTTCTAGATTAATAGATTCCCACATATTTGTATATGATTCTGGTAAAGTAAGGAGGGACGTATATAATGTAAGACATATATAATTAACCCCTGACTAATGGTTAATATTTTGCTGCTTACGATGAAAAATTGAAATTGCAATAAGTGCTACTGTAACAATCTTGGAGAAGACAAAATGAAGGCCTAGGCTTTTATGGCTGTAGCAAGGATAAAAGAACTCTAGCCTACAGCTTGGCAAATCCTATGAGGAGAGGCTGAGGAAACTGGGATCATTTAGTTTAGAAAAGAGGAGGCTCAGGGGTGACCTCATCACTCTCTACGAGTGCCTGAAAGGAGGTTGTAGCCAGGTGGGTGCTGGTCTCTTCTCCCAGGCAGCCAGCTGTAGCACAAGAGGGAATGGGCTTAAGCTGCACCAGGGGAGGTTTAGGTTAGACATAAGATAGAAGTTCTTTACAGAAAGAGTGATTTGGTATTGGAATGGCCTGCCCAGGGAAGTCATTGAGTTAGAGTCCTTGAAGGTATTTAAGAAGAGACTGGATGTGGCACTCAGTACCATGGTCTAGTTGGTAGGGTGGTGTCAGATCAAAGGTTGGACTCAGTGATCTCAGCGGTCTTTTCCAACCTTGCTGATTGCATGATTCTATGATTATTTTTACAGTGCAAATTATTATTATTGTTATTATTATTAAAATTCTAAGAGTACTTATGAGTGATATCTAGAAATGGGACTCCATTGTGTGGGGTAGACTCCAGCTGGCCCTGGGGTCTCTGTGGAATAGTTGGACTATGCTGGGAACCATCTGCACACGTCAGGGTGATATGCACGGAAGGAAAAGATGTAACACCTGGAACAGATATCCGGTTTCTAAAGTGATGAGTAATGTTTTCTGACATGCGCGGTTTGTGTGTCCAGTTAGGAATTATTTATGTATAGAAAAACCAATGGTCCTTGGACATCTGTCTAGACTCAGGTCTATAAGAATCGCAGCCTCTGATACCACACACACTCTCACACTCTCTCTCTCTCTTTCACACATTGCATTATTCCACCAATGCAATAAAGTTCCTGTCCTATTTTTGGAACAATACGGTGTCATTTCTTTGCCCTGCCTCTAACTTAACAATGACACTCCATTACTTTAGGACACTAACAAAAATTACCTGATTTTAATGAACTAAAAATTTACATGTCTAGGCTAAGCTATTTTACCTAGGATCCTTTCTTAATGATTTTGGATTAATCACCCCTTTCAGAAACAGGTGAAGTCTTACAGATTGCCTAATCTACAAATATGTCTTAAAGATGTCTGTGTGTAGGGAGAGGGCACATAAAGAAAGCCAGGTGACCCAGCACAGGGAAAAAAAATTATGAATGACAGAGAAGCATCTTAAATTTTTTATGTACTCTAGAGAAGATGATAATCTGACCTCATCAGTAGCGTGCAGATTGCATCTTCACCTTTGCCACTGCTGCTGTGCTGTGCATTGTATTTCAGTAATTGTTCTGTTTCCAAACCATTACTAATACTAAATAGAAGGTAGGTCTTACACTGGATACCACAAATGTCATGGTGAATAAAATGCAGCAATTCTTGAGATACAAGTGCACATTTTTTCTACTGAATTTAGGAACGCAAGAAAGATATCACCACTGACATATTTATTTATTTCTTAATCACTTGTAGGACAGCACCTTATGGCAACAACCCTGGGCTGATAAGTGCAATACAAATACAAAATAAAACCTGTCATTCTTCAGTTCTGAAGCTGTTCACACTCCACGTATTCAGAGAAATTGATTGCCTTCCAAAGCTAGTTCTTTCCAAATAATGAAACACTCGACAACCACATCCCTTCGTATTTCTGTTGAAAGCTCTTAGTCTGCTTTGTCAAATATATTTTAAGTTCTCTTTTAAAGACTGAAACTTTCATGACTTTAGTCTAAAACTTTTGAATCATTGAAAATAATTTTTTTTGAGGGGCCCAAACAGTTCTGGCCAAGGAAAGGTCTCTTAGCTCAGATTTTCAGCTTGAATGAAGCACAGCAAGCTAGACAGGTCCAAAATAGCTATCACTTAAAATATGGGACACACATGATCCCAGTACAAACAGACATCAGGCTTGAATTTAAGGTTTAGGCTTGCTAGTAGATTGTTTGACCATGAAAAGAAGGGTGTTTTTTCACAGATTCTCAGACAATAATTTCTACACGATTTAAATAATGACACTCTAGGTACTTGAGTGTAAGGAGTCTGTATTCTGTATTTCTTTTGTTTGTGTACTCAGATGGGCAGAAAAAAAAAAAAAGAGATTCAGTAGGAATTTATTAATATTCTTAGTATATTAATAGAAAATCTTTTTTCCCATTTAGTGTCCTGCCACATCATCTAATAGCTGAAACATAATTTTGTCTTTGTTGAAGTCACACACCTACTTCTAAATATCTTGTTTGTATCCTTCATTTCAATCCCTCTTTCATTTATTGGCTAAAAATTGTACACATTTTTTCAGATTAAGTTTTTCAATGCTTTATGTAATGACATCAGTGTTTTTATTTCTCTGTTGAATGTAACTTTTATAGTCATTACAGCACTATTGCTTTGAGTTTACAGACTCTTTATGACAAAGAAGTGCCTTCAGGTATTGTAAATTCCCATCTTATTGCAGATATTTGTAGTAGTCCTGTTCATCATATTTCTGAATGTTTTCTGAATGACTATCATGATATCCTGATTTTCCTGAAGAACTCTCCAACTCTGCATCACCAGTCATTACTATCAACATCTCTTCTGTAGCAGAGCTTTAATTCAGAAGTTGTTGGAAGTTTTTAAGACCAATACATGAAACATTCAAGAATAGCCTCCTTTCAGCTTCCTAGTCTGACTTTCAGCATACCCTCTTCTTTCTTTAGTAGTTCCTTACCGCTTACGATTCAGGAAATTATGTCCATTTTGTCCACCTGAACTAAAAGTTTCCAAGTGACACCACGTCTTTCTATCTTTTTTTTTCTTTCTTTTAATTGCAGTGTTTATAGATTAGATCTACATTTTCCTTGACTAAAAAATTGCATATAAGAAAACATATTATCTAGTTTTCTACAATGTACCTTTGATAGTATCATATGAAATTACATACATTTCCCATTTACTTTGATATTCCTTCATTTGTGTTTTAAATTTTGTTCAGTCTTGTCTGGCCTCACCATTCAATATACTGTGCTGTTAGAAACTTAACAAACTGATTTAAAACACAAAAATTTGTACTATGTTTGCAGGTTTTTTTCATTTTTAAATTCATTTTTCATGTGCAAAAAGCCAAATCCCATTGAGTTTGCTTCAATAAAAAAAAAATAAAAATAATTGACATAAAAGCAAAATACGACAAGAGTTAAAAAAAAAATTATATAAAAGGACTGAACACCTGACTTCAACATTTAAGGAAATATATATAATAAATATAATATCCATATATTTATATATTTTTAACTATGTATAAGACATAAATAACATTCCAGTGCCTGGATTCTCTAGTGCAAAGATTACAGAATCACAGAATATGCCAAGGTGGAAGACACCCACAAGGATGATCAAGTCTAACTCCCGACCCTACCCAGTACCATTCCCAAAAGTCACACCATATGCCTGAAGATAATGTCCAAATGCTACTTCAGCTCTGTCAGGCTTGGCGCTGTGACCACTTCCCTGGGGAGCCTGTTCCAGTGCCCAACCATCCTCTGGGAGAAGAACCTTTTTCTAATATCCAACCTAAACCTCCCCTGACCCAGCTTCATTCTCTTGAAGATGCAGGCTTCCAGTCCTTCAATCAGGTCAGAAAGTAGCCAAAATCATTGACTTGTGCTAAGAAGAAAATCCTCTCGGCTGTATCATTTCCGAGTTTAGACAGAATGGCTGAATTCAGCTGTGTGTGGGTAAACAGGGCTGTTAACCGGCCGCAATAACCTGACCACGAGAGACGGCAGAAATGACTCGTTTATCACTTTGTAGTGCCAGTAAGATTGTAACAGTGGCCTATTATACACAAAGAAACATATGGTATCAAATCTCTTTGAAACTAACCATGATGAGTTAAAAAAGTAACTTTGCTTCTGTGATATGGAATGAAACAGGAATTTGATTAAAACAATAGTACTAACAAAAGCACTTTCAGTTTGGTGATAGCATCTGCTTATTTATTGCCTGGTTCAAAAAGAACAGACAGCTGTTTGGACGGTTAATTTTACTCTTTTCTTGCTGTTTAAACACTACCAATAGACAACTGGGACACAAATCATGGCTTTCACTCAGCTACGTGTCCATAAGGTAAATGAAATGGTGAATACAAGAAAAATAGTCCTTAGGTACAGGTCAAGGCCAGGCTGAATGAAGCTCTGAGCAGCCTGGTCTATTGAAGGGTGCCCCTGTTCATGGCAGAGGAGTTGGAACTAGATGATCTTTAAGGTCCCTCCCAAACCAAACCATTCCAGGATACTATGATTCTATGGCAAATTTGGATAAGAATTGCTGTATGACCTAGAGCTGTGCTTTGGGAGCATTCACAAAATAAAGTGTTTTATAACCATGTCTTCTAGAAGTAAGAGACAAGATTGCTGTTACATAAAAATTACGCTCTCCTTGCACTTAAGTAGGCATTGATGATTTCCTCCTGGATTATTTTATATGGCAATTCATTTATGTGAAAGGCAAGAATATATGAAAATCCCTTGAAATGAAAACTGCAGCTTTTTATAACTAGTTTGAAACTGTGAAACTGACTATACAAGAAGGAAGCAATGCAGAATAAAGACCAGTCTGCCTTAGGGTGTCTTCAGGTTTTTCTCTGGTAATATAGAACATTATGTTTGGTTTTCATTACATTTTATTTTCTTTTGTGTTTACTGGTAAATGCACTTTACATTGTTTTCTTTGTACAAAAAGTTGGAGTAATCTTCTCATAGTTCTCTGCATGTTTCTGTTTCAGTGATGGAACTCCCTTCTTGTTTCTTTTATACCCAAAACGGTTTCCTGGATATTAGTCAAAGACTATATAACTCAATGGGGAAAGCTCCTTGCTGCTGTATCTTCAAAGGATCAGTTCAGTAAAATCCTGTATCCATTACATTTCTTATAACCACCACAACATCCATGTTTTATACATATTTTACCCAAAATTCAAATAGTAAGGCTAACATAAGAATGTACATTTCTAGGGCTTCTAATACAGATTTCTTTTAACAGAACTAATGTATTTGGCAGTATCTATGCTTACTATATGAATAAATATCAATTACAATGGGTCTATTCCTGCCTACTTTTAGAAAACACTTTTATCTCTATATATGTATACAGAGAGATTAAAAAAAAAAAAAAAAAAGGTAAGTAAATTGAAGTATTTGATTTGGAATTCCTTCTGTGTGACAGCTGCTTTACATAATACACATTTTTTTTCCAGGTTACATATTTACTCAGTCATCAGAGAGACTGAAATGTGGGTAAACAATGTAGTACATGCTTTGAAAACTAAGTTATTTATGGCAGTGGAATAATTTACCAAGCCCTTGTAACTCTAGTGTAAGGCATGTTCATCATCATCAGCTCTGACAACAGAATTTACAAGAAAATATGCAACATATATATGTCTGTGCTTACCTATGAATACACTTTGATGATTGAAGGGTTAAGTAACAAAAAATATGTTCACTTGTGATTAAAAATTGGAAAATCACTATAAAAGGTAAAGCATTATTTAATACATAAAGGATGGAGGCTGGGGAAAGTAAAAGTTAGACTGTGGTTTTGAAATTGTTAGGTTGTTTTAGGATGAATATTAGCCCTCTGATCCTTTGCCTTTATCTTCTGACAGTGTTGCCTTCTGAAATAGTATTGGAACTGACAGACAAGCTCAGAGTCAGCTCTGAGTAGGCACATTTGTCTTTGTATATGAAGTACTTGTTGATATCAATACATTTATTTAATCTCTTTCAGAATACAGAAAAGTTTGCAGTATATTTAAATGTATAGATTTAAATATATTGTATTAGATTAACATAATCTAGTTTATATTTCTTAGGGCATGACATTTGCTTAGATATTAATAGCTTTGAAATAACAAAAGCATTACTCAGTCACAAAACCCATAAGAAAATAGATGCAAATCTTGATTGTCTATACAAACACTAATCTCACATTCTGTTTTCACATTTGAATTGAGAAGTGTAGGTTTGCTTTGGAATTCATGTCAGCATGTGCTTATCAGCTCAGGATAGAGAAATTGTCTCTGGTCCCATGCTCTTACAATTTGCAAAGAGGTTGTTGTTTCTAACGTTATTTTTTTCTAGTAAAGAGACAGCTCATTAGATCTCATTACTAGTCAGCAGCTGCCACAAAGCATGAATTTCAAACTTGTGGCAATACATCTCTTTACAAAAGCTTTCTCCAAAAAATGGGGAAACAATTTATTTTGTTATTAACCTCAAATGACAATATACATGGCTGCATTTATACCTTTTGATCTTCCGAACATTTCAAAATTCAGTAGTTTAAACTTGTGTTATGGCATTTGTTCCCTTTAAAATGCTGATTTCTCATGTTGAAAAAATGTAAACCAAACAATTAAGTGAAATGAAAGATATTTCATCACAAAATTCTGTCACAAAACCAGGATAAAAGTACTTTATTTTACTCTCCTGACAGTCTTTTTGCATGGAAAGAGGGAATTCATTGTTTCAAGCAATGAAAGAAGTGAACTTGAGTTAAAGAAGGTTGACCAGGCAACTCCCATCTGTCTCATCAGAAACTGCACGGTTAGTGTGTTATACTGAAGAACAAAGATATCTGGGGAATGTTGACAATGTAACGTCAGAGTTAGTAGCATTAATTTAACATATCTTAACTAGTGTACTCCAAAGGTCTTACTTCTGAAAAGGATTTTACAACCTTTACATTAAAATCAGAAAAACCAGAATTGTTATTTGCAGAGCTAGAAACAATATAAAACCATCTTATTATTTTAATATCTTTTATCTTTTAGAAAATATAAAATGAGGGATTGTACACAGTGTTGCAGGTCCAAGTGTTAAAAACCACAGAAACTACCTGCCAAGTGCTGTCTTATCAAATATTTTGCATCCTTAAGCGGAAACTTGAGTTATAGAGCAGCAACCAACATTTTCCAGTTGACAGTGCACTTATTAAAATCCAAAGGCTCAAGGGTTCCTACAGCAGACTGTAGCTTCAAAAACAAAATAAAACGAATTTGCAGCTTCTCATGCAGTTTAAGTCTGATATTTTCTGAAAAAGAAAGGAGAAAAATGGCTTGATTTATAACATATCTTATGACTCTGATGACACTTTTCTGCATTTCTATTAGCCTTGACATCAGTTTTTCTTTGTTTTATTTTCTTTTTTCTGTTTGTTTACAAAACATTTTACAGTGCTGTTTTCTGTTTCTGCTTGATACAAAGCATATAGGTATGCCAAATTACTGTCTTCCAAAGGAGAAAGGTGATCTGTTCTTTTGTTGACTATTTTGACTTTTAAACAAATGTTTTCTCATTTTACCATCTGCTACTTGCAGAATATTTAAAGCGTGTAACTAAAGAATTCTATAAATATTTTATACAAAGCACAAATACCAATAACTGTTATGTGTGACAACCAAAACTTAGGATAAAAGAAAATAGCACAGCATATTAAAGCAAGGTGGATTATAAAAGCTGCTTTGTAGGGTCTGAATAAGCATATTTAGATAATTTATGGATAAAAGACTGTTACCAATTTTGACAACCAAGACTTGCCCTTGGGTTGGGGGAAAAAAAAAAGAAAGCTCCCTGGAATTTCTTTCATTTACCTGAAGAGCTCCTTTGGTAAACTAATCACAAGCATGACTCAAATAAAATACATATAAAAGCATTCATTATAAGTTCCTAAAATTTGGGATGCACACCTGTCATATTGTCCTAATCAGAGCCACAGCAAGGATGGTTCCTGTTTAAGTAAAGTTACATACAAAAATACCCGTTTTTCACCTGTTTTTCTCTAGAATCCTGTACTTAGGATGTGTGACAGATCCCATACCAGCCATGCACACTTGGGAGCCTTGGTCTCAAGCCAAGAGAGCAGATTTCCAGTGGGCTGCCAGTGACAGGCCTTGCAGCTAGGACAAATTGCCATTACCCAAGGTGATACACTGGCTTCCTGAGCTGCTCCTGGAGATGGCAGACACCGCTGAATGAAATCTGAAATGCTGACATTTTGCTTGTAGAGTCATCATGGCAAAATTCTTCATACCCAGCTTTATGTATCTTGTAATGATTTTGGACATTTCCCTAGTTACTGTAGACTCTGTAGTCAAAGGAAAGAGAAGGACATCTCCAAAAAACAATTCAGCTCCCTTGCAGATAACTCCCAATACTTCAATAAAGCTAGATAAGAAGACTCTACCTCTGTATGCCAGCATGCTTATAGTGAAGCTATGGAGGACAGAAATATACAACAACTGTCCTATTTTCTAAATTTTTTAAGGGAACTAGTGAATCATATTATTTTATAGGAGAATTCTGGTCCTGTGGTAGGTGTTAGGAATGTTCTGAGTGCATTGGCCAGACAGAGGATTTAGGAAGACTGACATCTAGCTTTTGAATCCTTGTCAAACTATATTGGGCAACTTGTAACCATGAGTAGTAAGTCTAAGCCATAGGCTCAGATATTCAGAGTGTATTGACCACTGCTGATATGCAGTTATGGCACTTCTAGGACCTCTAAAGATAGAAACAATTACATCTGCAGGGTACAAGTCCTTCCACAATGAAGTGGTCTTGAGATCATAATTTAGAAGTCCATTCCTGATACCTAGATTTATGTGATAAACCAAAGGTCACAAAAGCAATCCATGGCAGAGAAAAGATTTGACCCAGTGTCTCAACTCCTCAGCTAGTATTCAAAATACTCTACAAATTAGTCTATCTTCGTTACAGTTCGCTATGCGAGAATGTAATTTGTTTCTAGGCAAAACATGTTCCAGATGGTTTGCATTTGCAACTATGCTTGAGGAAGTATTATGAAAACACTCATTTCGCTCTCATGTTAGAATTAACAATGAACTACTTGCCATTTATGAGTGTCTGGACAAATATTTACATAAAGTTTTCACTTTCTAGAGTCAAATTCATATCTATATTTACCCCAGTTGCCCCTGATAGAAGTTTTGTCACATAGGCATGGACACAAAATACTTTTTTATTTGTAACAAAGATGTCTGCAACTTAATTTATTTACAGCTCAGGATTTTGTTACTACTAATACACTAAGTAATTTCCTGCTTAGTTTTTCAAAATGTAGGAATGTCTTCAAATTTGTGGGAATACACTCAAAATATTGAACTGAAAACACAAACAAAGGGGAGAAGAGATTTTTAACTTTTATTCTAAGTAGATGGTGTACCCTTAACTAAGACAGTTCAATTAGCCTCAGCATATCAGATGTTTGTATTTAGCTCATCCAAAAGCATACCATGATTTTTTCAGGTCACATTTAAGGATCATGTAGCTCAGTTAGAACTCATCTAGGAACTAGCTTGCAGCATGCTGAATTGACAAATATTTCCCTTCAAAATTCAAGCCAAAGCTCCTTTTATCAGGAAAGTAACATAATTTTTAAGCAAACATCCTGGTTCCAGTCAGGACAGAGTTAATTTTTGCAGTAGCCAGAAGGAGGCATGGCTAGGACTTGGAGGTATTATTCTATAATACCTCATGTCATTTTCTGGGAACAGGGCAAGAGGTCGCTTCCGGATCAGGTAGCCCGGCACAGGGATCAGTCAGGTATGGTCAGGGATGTGAACGCGTGTGCAAATCGTTTGTTTCTTGTACATTCTTTTATTAGTATTCTTGCTGTTACTGTTCACTTTCTTATCTCATTGTTGTTTCCAGTAACCTGCTCTTGTGTCAACCTATGGTCTTTACCTTTTGTGCCTCCAGTTCTCCTCTCCTGCCTGCAGTTGCGGGGATGGAGAGGGGAAGTGGAGAGTGAGTGAGCAGCACATGATTTGGTGTGTTTCAGTGGGAGCACTAAATTAAGAAATACCATTCCTAAGCCATGATAGTAAATAAGTGAATTTAATATAATTTAAATTTTATTATGAATATGTTAATTAGAATCTGAATGAGTAATAATTTTTTGTGCCAATCCAATACTGGATTTAGTTTTTATTAAGTATTATTCAACAGTTTTACATTGTGTAAATAATGGATATCTTTCTTGGCTTTATCTCAATTTATGATTATCAGGATTATGTGGTTTGTGAATGCCTTTTTAAAATGCTAATCGAAGATTTCTAATAGGACCTCTGATAGTATGTATACAGTAGTCTTTACTTTGAAGCAGAGACAACTGAGAAGGGGAATGAAATCATGGGTGGCAGAGAAATAAGAATGCTGTTTTTACAATAATTTAGTCTATGTAGCCATAGTGAAAACCAGAACATTTCAGACTGATAAGGGAAAAAAAATGTTTTCTTAAAAAAAAAAACAAAAAACAAAAATTCATTGCAAAAATGTGCTATTCTCTGAATTTTCAGAAAAAAAAGCCAAGCAAACAAAGAAGCAAAAATGAAACTCTGATTTTTTATTGAAAAATAAATCTTTCATAAAGTATATTTATAAAAGAGACGTTAAAATGGCTAATAAAACCAATTCTAAAGCAGCTTACTCTGAAAATCATTTGTCTTCCTGCTTCTGTGCGTGCAGTGAGTAAATTGCTTCACTAAATAAATAAAGAAAGAAAATCCATTATTACAGAGATTTCACAGTCCTGGTTCTGATTGAAATCTCTGACTGTTATGGCATGCTGCAGTAGTAACATCTTTGTCCTATCATTTATGACTGAAACTGTTAAAGAAGAGGTTATATATTGCAAAGTTTTTTCACTGTCTGTCGGTGGAAGTAAAATCTTAAATATAGAATAGCTGAAAGCTATATGACTAAACAAAGGAATATGTGCAGCAGGTGAGGCAGTAGCCCTGTATGAGAAAAAAAAATAGCTAAAACTTACAAAACAGTAACTGACTTCCTTGAAGTAAATTCCCTTCCATACTATTACTGAATAAAAAAAAATATATGATTTTTGCTAATAACATTAAATGCTTGATTTATTTTTCAAGGTGTTTCAAAAGAGGACACTAGACACTGGTTTGCCATGCTGTTCTTGACAGAATTTTTTTTTTTTTTTACCTTGGACAGATTCTCAAAGTGCTGTGACAGGTACATATCTTTTTATTCTGTAAAATACATTTGCAATTAATGATGGTAAGCTTCTCTTGTGGATTCTGACAATTACTCAAGCTTTGGCAAAATACTAATTTAACTGTGGAATTGAACTCATTTGACTATAGAAAATAGCAATACATCTGGAATTTTCTGATGTTCATGCTTTTTTATATGGAGCTCCAGCTGTCTCAATGGGGAAGTAAGGGCTGTAATTCATTGTAAGAGGAAAAACCATCACACACTTCTAGTTATTGGTATGTGTGTTTTGTAACATTTGGGTCCTCTTCCACTGCATCACTTCCTTTCTCTTCCTGGAAACTTAGAAGCACATCCTATTTATTTATATTTGTGTCAAATAACTCAGACTCCATTGGACTCTTGAAGATATCTATGACACATCCTTTAAGTGATAAACTGACATTTTTAATTGTTTTCTTACTTTGATGTTTTTTTCTCTTAATCAGAATAAAATTTTGCTCATTTTTTTGTTTGTTTTAGATGAACCTTTTCATATAATGGTCTCAGAAGCTGGAACATGGAAAAATAATAATAATCATCATCACCATATGGCATTAGATGAAAAGATAAGCATTGTAATTTTTTTAAGCAAATAATCCAAACAACATCTGACACCGTACCCCTCCAAAATAAACCCAAAATACTCACTACCTCTCAAAGAGAAAACAGGGAACACCTTAGGTAAGATTTTTTTGTGAACCACCATTTTCTGGGTAAGGTATACTTTATGTGGTGTTCTTTATCAGCAGATTTCAACCTTTCTTGGAAATACCTATTTTATAACAAAGGAACTAAGGCACAATAATATGGTCTTATTCCCTAAGGTCAAAGGTGCTGCTCAGTAGGACATCTAAACTTAAATCCTTTTCTAAGACAAATCATTGACTAAGACCTGTACAATCCAGGATTAACCTGTGTGATCTTTTTGTTTGTGGGGCAGAAGATGGTGTTAGTGGCTACAATCAAGTATCAGTTTCAGATTTCCTCACAGTCGTTAAACAAAAGAAAATTTGTTAAGTGTGTTTTTCAGAGTCTAGCTGGTCAACTGCATTCTGTGCTGCAGAGTAGTTCTGCCTGACAACTTGGACTGTCATTTGCAAAAGACTCCTTTTGAGGGACTTTGCACATAAAAAATGGTATAAATTAATTGAAGCTATTCTTATGCCTTAACAGCATATGATATTCAGGTCCAAAGTCTTTATTAAGTGTTAGACTTACAAGTCTCCAATCTCTTAAACACTATTTTGGTTGAAAAGTATTCTGTAGTATGGGGTTTTTATTACTTTTTGCTGAAGTTAAGCTCCTCTGTATTAGAAAGAAGATGGCAAACTTCCTTCTAATCCAAACTCCAATTTGTGTAGGCAGCAATATGAATATGTGTCTTTCACTTCCTAAACAAGTTTTCTAAGCAATTTGCGGCTACATTCTGTCTTGGTTAACCTTTTGTCAGAGTATGTCAAGCAGTTTGGGGCCAATTGTGTGCATGAGCATCCATCTATATGGTCAGCTGGATCTTCCTGATCTATAAATGCATAAGGCTCAGTGGTAAGACACAGGTAAGGTATCAGATATACAGCAGAAGATACTCCATTACACCTACTCATGAAATCTTTAATACCATGTGATTTTAAGCACTTGCAATGTTAGGCTATATGACTTTGTGATGGTATGGTAATGGTATAGTTCAAGACTGGTGCTTAACTAGTCACACATGGATCCAATATTTTGTTGTGAAATTCCTCACAAGTATTCTTTCGTGGGTTTTTTTAGATTAAAAAATACTTATTTTATTTCTGAAGGAAAAGTAGAGAATTAAGGATAGGACTGAATTTCAGCCTCAAAAGATGTGGTGTTTGTCTCTGGTTGATTGGGGTTTGGGGGTTGTGGATTTTTAGGTTTTTATCACAGACCTATTTAAATTGCCTGGCCAGGATAGGGAAAGATTGAATCTCTTTATTTCTCTTTATTTTAATTTTGTGTGTGTGTATGTGTGTGTCGTTGTGTGTTAGTGAAAAGGGAGCAATCAATAATTTAATAGGATTAATAAATACGACAGATATTATGTTGTTGCATAATGAAACTAAAGCCTTGAATAAACATTGCAAAGAAGATGCTGTCTAGATTATAGTTATGATTTCATTGGATAGATTTGCACATTACAGCTTGAGGACAAAGGAGTTCAAATGAAAATTGAGGAAATTTTACAAGGTCATACAGAATGCAGGAACCTACAAACCCAGCTGCTACCAGTAAAATGTCTGGTTCTTCATTTTCCAGGCAAACTGATGGAACTGAGGTGTAGATTAAAGTCCTTTTAGTTCCATTGTTTTCAGTGGAATTACAATGATTCTCACCATGGGGAACTTCATATGAATGAAGATTCTGTGTATTTCCATTCTCTGCACTTGTTCCTCTTCTAGTTAGTGGATCTTTAACCTATGAAGTCCTTTGTTGCAAGATAAGTATGTGATATTAATCACTGGGATTTGCATCAGAGAGGTGTATTACATGATTTGTTTATGCAAATAGCACAAAAGTGAACACTCCAAGGGCAAGCAGTAAATGATATTTGGAGCTATTAAGACCAACATGAAATGCTGTTTAATAAAATAATGTCATGTGACTTTTAGCTCTAGATTAATCAAAAAGGTTAATGTATCTTTTAAGCAGAAAGAAAGAACAAATAACATTTTTTTTTACTGTTGATGGATAGGAATAACATTTCTGATGTTATACTTCAAAACAAAATTACAAATTATTGTCCATTATCATTTGAGAATGGCCAGATACCTAATGAATGTGTTCAGAGAATCTTTCCATAATAGTACATTCCTATTACTAAAAGGTAGTGAAAATAAATGTATTTTCACATGAAGGAATAATTACTTCTGTGATTTCTTACAGAAATGCTGATACAAGGGAAGTGAGAATTTATTAATCAATGGACTAATAAATGTAATCCTGAGGAAAAGGTCTGATTTTTTTGAAATGTGCCAAACAACTATTCCTGTCTTGCTCAGCAGGGACAATGGGAAAGGTTTATTTCTTCAGTTTCCTTCTCATTTTCTCTGATGTCTTGTCTTCTGCTAGACTCCCAAACAGACATTTCTTATGACTTTTATACATGTATCTTTGTATTCAGTCAGAGGAAGTTTAGAGAATGAGAATAATTTAAGACTTTTTAAAATTTTATCATAAATAAGAACTTACATAAAGCACAAGGCTTTTACTTGAGGCTTTGATGGAAGTATTAACTTTCTTGTTCAATGCATTAATTATCTAGTCCAGGAGCAGAAACAGTGTCTTCCATTTTAGGTGACCAGTCACACAGCAGTGTAACCATGAGTAAAACTATTCTGGTGTTTGTAGTGGCATAGGGTGATACATATAGTTATGTCATTCCAGAAGCTCAGAAAATCACCTATTCTCTGCTCCTCACTGATTCTGTAGCTTTGGCACCTATTCATCTAGCAAAGCTCATGCCTTCCTTTGCATTCCTAGCTCAGACACAACCATCACTCAGGTTGGTTACTGTGCAAATAAGATAATTCTATCAATTTTTTTCATTTACACATATAAGGAAATAGTGGTTATACAAAAGCTGCTTCTTTCTCAGACTCACCAAGTGTTCAGATTCTCAAGGATAAGTATGCAGTGATGCACACGCACACACACGCACACACACGCACACACACGCACACAGAGCCATCCCTTCCTTCATCTCTAAGTTCTTTACAATCACTAGCATTCTGCTAATTGCTGTTTCTAGGACTGTTGCTCTTCTAGTGTAGAATGGTAACAATGGAGACAATAGTATCTTGTGCCTTTGCTCTTAGAAATTACTTGACCAAAAGCCTCTTTGGTCTCTTTGAAGAAATAGAAGTGTTGAAATATTCATTGTTAACATAGCAGCTTATTTCTCCAGTTGCAATGATTCAGTCTTACTGCTTTACACTGCTTGATGATGCAAATCTGCTGTAGTTTAAATCAAGTCAGATTGTCACAGCCATTTTGCCTCAAGGAACACTACAACAGAGAGAGCATTCTGCAAAAGCTTATCCATTGTTCATAATGAAGAAACATAGCCATTTAGTAACGTAAACATTGCCGTCTTGGAATAGATTCATATTTTGTCAAATTACTTACCCTATCGTCAACACCAGACTGTTTACAAGTGTTCAAAATTAAGAGTAGGTAGGAACTGCTCATCCTGATGAGCAGCTTTGGTATTTTTGTTCCCAGATGTCTATATTGGGCCCCACTGATTGAGAATTATCACCTCCATAGTACAGGCAGCATAGGATAGAAAAAATGTTTGCACTACTCTAGCTGCTTTGAATTGGAAAATCTAAGGCATGGACTGATATTGTCTCTTCTGGAAGATGCTACCTCAAAGCAAAACTGAGTGTAGTGCTATATGCTGCCATCAGATACTGAAGAAACATCCATCAGATCCCTAAACTTGCAGGGGAACAAGCACTCTCAGATGGCTTAAATGTCTAATTTATCTATCCTAGGATTGGCAGTGCACTGCTGCAAGGCACCAGGACTGGTGTTCTTTATGATCTCAGTGAAAAGATCACTCGGATTTGGGAAGACACTGCTTAAAATACCATTTATTGTAGCTAACACTGAAGGGAAAAAGAGAATAGGATAGATAATCTTACATGCTTCAGATGTAGGGAACAGTTGTGTGTCATTAGAAAGACTTCCAGTCAGGGAACAGCATATAATGCAGATCCCATCTGTTTGAGAGCATTTTGTTCTTTAGCGCTCTTATAGGATATTGTTAGAAAAGAACAATTCTATTAATCATTTCTAGTGTCAAACAAAAGGATGTTCACATGAGAACAGACTGCTTCTCTTTCAGATAAACACAAGCATGCACAGGTGGTGTTATTGCTGATGCAAATGGCAGCTGCCTACAGGCTTCTTCATTACTAATACCAGCTAAGTGTACCCTGCAGCCAAGGGATGTGCACAGCACAACACAGCCCTGAAGGTGAAGCATCATAATACAACGTGGCGCAGCAAAGCCCTGCACCTTCTCAGGCACACTCTTATGCAGATCATTAGTTCTTCAGTGTATGATGTTCTCCTGGTTTGAATCACTACTAGGTTATCTAATGTTTCTACCACTAGCTGCTGTGCTTGCCATTCATGAAATAAATGTTTCAAATGCTCAGATGGCAAAAAATACTCTGTGCCTACATCTCAGTGTCCTCAACCAACTATTCAGCATACTCCAGCTTTATTCCATCGTAGAGATAACATGGAGATAGCATTCTCCACCAGAGAGAACATATGCCAATGAACTGAGCTGGAAACTGAAACATGAGCAGACTACTGGTCCTTTCTGCCCACTGCTGTAAAATTCCTACAGGCAAATAGTCCTGTCTGCAATACGTGATTAAAACCTGATTCTTCTCTTGCTTCTATTAGTCTCATATATAACTCTAATAACTGCCCAATACTTTGCAGCTCTAAGTTTCATAACTACTCCAAATTCATTATAATAACAAAATATCCCCTCATTATTCACTTTGGTAAACAGGTAAGTTTTTTCACTCAGACACAGTTCTGTGGCATCAATCTCTACATTTTAATTATATTGTTATAATATTTTGCGGAAAGATTTTTTATAACATTGTTATAATTTTTTCCTTTTTATTGTATCAGACAGCCTGTATTTCTTGTTACTGTGGTATGCTACAGGGATGAAATCAGTTTTAAACTTAATTTCTTTAGAATAGTTGCAGTTGGACATATTTTTCTTTCAAGTTCTCATCTGCCTTTGAAAAAAACAATCGTAATACATTGTGTCTTCATTCTTCCCTTCCAAACTTTAGTAAAGTTTGGTACTCTCCCTGTTCTAACAAACTTCTGGTTTGCCTCTATGAAAAGAGGTACCAATAAAATATGTTGTAGTGCATTACATCTTGGATGTCTGTACGTGGCACTGTGAGATTTGTTGCATAATTCTCCAGTCTCATGGCTTATGCGACTTTGCTCTTTAGAACCCATGATTCCCTGAATGACTTTCCACTGAGGTCCCTGAAGAGAAAATAAATTTGAAAAAACCTCAACCTAAGGTTCATACAGGATCTTAAACTTGACAGTTTCTGTTCAGTAAAGACCTGAAGCAGCAATTTTAAATATTTTAATTTGCATTTCATGGCTTCTTATTAGTAATAAAAACATTTCAGGTGTATATACCTAAAACATATTAAGGATTTTTTTCACATAGGTGTTTTGTGAAACTTTCTACATCGTGAATCAATTTTTTCATCTTTCTTTTTTATTGTTTAAATTACATTAATTATTCCTGTCATTCTTCAGAATCTCACATATGGAACTCTGGATGACCTGAAGACTGAATAAAATTAGACAATCATAGAATGGTTTGGACTGGAGACTTTTAAAAATCATTTATTCTAAGCCTGTGCCATGGGCAGGGATGCCTTTCACTAGACCAGGTTACTGAAAGCTCCATCTAAACTGACTTTGAACATTTCCAGGAATGGGTCCTCCACAATTTCTCTGGGCAACCTGTTCCAGTGTCTCATCATTCACATCATCAAAAATGTCCTTTTTTAAAAATCATTATTTACTTTAGAGCTGTTACTGCAGGCCCTGGTAATAAAAGGTATATCTCCAGCTTTCTTATACATTCTTTTAATGTACTGAAATGGTTCTCAGCTTATTCTCTTCTCCATTCTGAACAACCCCAACTGTCTCTCAGCCTGTCTTCACAGGAGAGGTTCCCCAGTCCTCTGATCATTTTTGTGACCCTGTTTGTTAAGGTCTGTATCTTCCTTATCTTGAGACCCCAGAGCTGGATGCAATACTCCAGGTGGGATCTCGTGAAAGCAGAGTAGAGGAGTAGAACCACTTCCCCGAACCTGCTGTCCATGCTCCTTTTGAAGCAACCCAGCATACAGCTGCATTTCTGGGCTGCAAGGGCAGCTTGTCAGGTCATAACTAATTTTTTATCTACCGATATCACCAAGTACTTCTTTCAATGCGTTCCTCCCCCACCATGTACTGTTACTGATGAAGACTGTACAGGACTGTTCTGTTTTCACCTGATGGATTACTGGGACATATTCAAGCCAGCGTGTAAATAAAAAGTGTTTAGAAGCTTATCTTTGTCACCTTATATTATAATGGATTTCCTTAATTTTATCTTTATATTTCAAACTGTTGCAAATCTCCTGTTGATGTAAAGCCCCATGATTTGCCTACTAAGTTGGATGAAAATGCCAGTGTAAGTTCAAAGACCAGTACAGCTTTTGTTCCAGTAAACAGCCATATGAAAAATTGCTTCATGTGAGTGTGGAGAAGACGGTCATTCTGATAAGAATGTATCTTAGAGTTTCAGATACAAAAAAATACACCTCCAAACTGAGAAAGAATAATAGATTTATAATAGTTTAAGTGGACAGATTATTCCTTCTATAAAACATGTTTCCAGAAAGTAATTCAAGCAAAACTGCAATGGCAGCTGACCCCAAACCTTACAGGTCTTACTGAACTGTAAGCTTTATCTTATTTCTGGCATGTGTTTCACTTAAAACAGTGTGAGTTAGAAGGTATTCATCTCACCGTGACAGTAACTGAGCATTCTGGGGAAGGAAAATCAATGTTTTTGATATTATTTCTTTCAGAATGAGAGTGAAATGAATAACCTTACACATCTCTATGAAACTGAGCTTTCTAGATGAACAAGATTTGAATCTTATTGTCTCAGAAAAATGAACACTGGAGTTAACACTTAGAGTTTTTTTAGTGGACTGCCAAAAGGGCTAGACCATTGTTAAGACAAAAGTTGCTCATGAAAATTGTTTTCTCATTTTTAATTTTTTTTCCACGTGAAGCTCATGCAATATATTCCTCATGTTTCCCATTTTCAAGTATTCTACAGAAATGTAAATCAGTATTAACTACAGTTAATTTTTATCAGCCTTTATATTTGTTTCTACTAAAATATCTTCAACTGAAACAAAAATCTAAAATACTGGAAACAGTATTATTGTGTATTTTAATATTCCCTACTGATTTTGTTACTACCAAAGTCTATGGTGCAGAGAATCATAGTATTCTTAACTAGTGATAGTGGGTACCTCTCTGTTTTATCTTGCTAAATTAAGAAATTCCACTAATTAAATCTAAAATTTCAGGATTCTTACATGTGGAATGAAGGAAGAAAAGAATGTCAGTTCTTAGTTTTTCTCCAAAGGAGTTTTGGGTGTGGTGTGTTTTTGTGTTTTGTTTTGGGGTGTGGGTTTTTTTTGGTTGGTTTTGTTGTTGTTGTTGTTGTTGTTTTGGGGTTTTTTGTTTTTTTTTGTTGTTGTTGTTTTGAGGTTAGTTTTGTTTTGTTTTTAATAGAAGCAACATATTTTTACAATATATTGGGCTACAGACTTTTCTTCATTCAAAGAAATAATAAAATGTATCAGATATTATCTTCATGGGAACTGTAACTCAAATCACAGACAATTTTATTAGCAGCAATTTGTCTAACATAAAGCATTCTCCTGAAAGAATTAACTGAGGTGTGTGATGCTTTCAAAATTGTTTCTAAACACCTGATTTTTCTATTAAATTAGCCATTTACTATTCCTACCAACAGGATTGTTATGTTGTCCATTCTTCATAATTTTTCTCCTAAAAGCTTTTTCAAACTGTTGTATTTGTATTAATGTTACTATTTTAACTCTAGCAACTAAAACAAATTAATTTTATTATTTCCCTAGAAAGCATTTTATCTATGTTTTTCATTCTGGTTTTGTTCAGTTATTATTCTTCATTGATTTTAAGTATTAGAACATTAATAGTACCATCTCTTGCTTTTCAAATGATTGTTAGCTGCAACTGCTTAAACAACTTAAGATACCCTGGGCTGATTTTAAAACTCTCTTTAAAATCCTTCCTTCCTAAAATTGTTAAAATATCTAATCAAATAAAACAAAACCATTTAAAAAATACTTAGGTCTTATATGAACTCACTGCTGTTAGTTTCTATTTACATTTGACAGAACATATCTTTCTTCTTCACTTACTATTTGCTATTATGACTTTAAATGTCTTTTTTTTTTATTATATGAATGCATAAACATACAAAAAATACGTTTCTAACTAATAAACTGCTACCTTTTCCATATTCCTCAAGCAATTAATTTTAATCATTTTGTTATTATTTTTCTTCCAGTTCTTATTTTTTTTTAGATGAGTAGTTGAACTGAAAAATCAATTATTCATAGAGCCTGAGTCCAGATAAAGGTACTTCATTTCCCTTGTCTAAAAACTCACTTACAAAAAAAGATATCAAATTAACCAGGCATAATCTACCTTTGTTCAGTGTGTGTTTTATTTCATCCCATTTTCCATGTTCTTCCATTTCTTTGATTATATTTTCCTTCAGAAGTTTGTCCAGAACTTTCAATACCATTGATCCATAGGACAATGAGTTTACACTTATTCAGATTGCAATTTTCTTTTTAAAAGCAGACATTGTATTTTCCCATCTATTATTTTTAACACCTTCACTGGCTTCCTAATGATGAATTAAAAATTTCACATACCACATATTTCAGCACAACATGATAGGGAATATGAGTTTCTTTGACTGAGATTTTATAATTTATCACTTTAGATTTTTTTAAATTATTCTTACTTTTTACCAGAAGCTTTCTTTGTGATATTTCAATTACCTTCTTCTCCTCTAACCACATAGTTTTTCTCATATGTCCTCCCTGGACAAAAAGAAGTAGAATATTCATTTATTTTTGATGATGTCCATGAATTGATTTTAATGTCGGTACTTTCTTGCTCCATCACTACATTAAGTGTCACTAAAAGGAATTTACTGGTCTGTAAGGAAAAACTTACATAATCAAGTTAATAATTTGGGGAGAAAAAAAAGTAAAGTAGGCTAATAAAATGTTTTGATCGAGTAAATATAGGACATATGATCCATAATAAAAAATATTAAAACATAGTATTGTCAGACCTGTAATGAGATAAATAGAACATAACAGAATATTTTCAGATATAAGGGACCCACAATGATCACCTTTTTCAGTTGCCTGACTGCTTCAGAGCTGACCAAAAATTAAAGCATGCCATTGAGGGCACTGCTCAAATTCCTCTTGAACACTGACAGGCATGGGGGAATTTGGGTGAAGTGTCAGTGACCATTTTCAGTGCCTGGCCTGCTGTCTAAAGAGAGTAATTTAAATAACTGCTAGATCATCAGAGGGAAACAACTGGGCACAAGGACATGAATTTATAAAAGAACTGAGAATGAATGGGCAAAACTACTGTGCTAAGGCTATGGAAAGCAAATGTGATTCCAGGCTGTATTAAAAGAGAAAGAATAGTATTGTTCAATGAAATTATGACAATAGTTTTGAAATACTGTTTATGATGCCAGTTATATGAAAGATTAACTCAGTTTGGAGCAGACAAAAGAAGCCAATTTACTGAGTCTGGAAAAAAGAAATTATAATCTTTGTCTATGAATCCAGCACGGATGTTTTCTAGAAGACTGGTTGGAGAAGAGACAAATAATCTAGAACATGTGATGGCAGCACCCAGTGATGCCTTTCCACTAATTTTCAGGTTTCTTTTACTAACCAATATGTTTATGTCAGCAATTAAAAGCTGAAATTAAAGAATTGTAAATTCTTTCAGATAACACATGATGTAGGTCTTGTTTTCTCTTCCATTTAATTTTGATTTTGCTTTAATAAAATAAAATTAGGATTTATTTTTTTAACTTTGATATTTTAATTTAGTAAAGCTAACTTTCTCTTTTGAACACACTGGTTGCGCATTATGATTAATTTACTACAAAAATGTAAAGTGTGCTATTTCTGACATAACTTATAGCTTGTTTTTTTTTTTTTTTTTATGGTTTGCACATGTATTTTAATACCTTACTATGCAGTTTATGACATGCAGTTGATAGAATGATAGATTTTCAAGATAAATCAATTTAATGATCTAAATGGAAAAAATAATAATTATTTCCATTTACATTATTGTACTATTACTTAGTGCTCCATCAAGAAGTTTTAAAAAACAGCAATGGCTAAGAGTGGAAATGAAAAATTTCTGTAAGATAGAAAAAAACCCCATAGCACTGGCCAAGCCTTCGTATGTACATCATCCTGAGTATGATGGTCAAGTAGGCATCTGTCTTCTCACTCAAGCTAAATGGGGAGCTGCCAAAACTTATAAAATCTGGATCTCAATGCCCAAGGAGCCTCTTGGTTGATGCTGGTCATTTACAAGAGTTACAGTACAGATAAAAGCCTTATTGGCTAGAAAATTCCTAGCTCTGCAATAAAAGCCAGGGAAAAAAACATCTAAAAGAACCCTACCAACCACCACCACCACCATCAACAACAAAAAACCAAACCCAAACCAGACCAACAACAACAAACAAACAAAAAAACAAACAAGAGAGAACTCAATTCTATGATTTTTAGTTTTTTAGTTTTTTGTATCATTTCCCTTGTTATAAGAGTTTCTGCAGCAGTTGTGACTACTGCACTAAGTGAACTCTATGGTTCATAATCTTTAGCTGCTCCATCCTCCAGCAGAAGAGACGAGAAATGAATTGTGGCAAACGGGAAGAGATCAGAAATAGCTGTTAGAAGGCCAATCAAGAGGCTAAATGCCTTTGCAAAGAGGTCAGTGTTTGAAATGTCTTTTGCTGCTGGGTGAAGTATTGTACTCTATAAAAACACTTTGATCTGGTGATCTTTAGCTTATTTGCTCCTCTACTTTGGCTCTCAACGAGCATTAAGGCGTATAATTAAGAGCTTCCTTGCTTCAATCCAGGATAAAGGAAGAAACTCTTTGAAAACAAGATCAAATTAGGTCAATAACAGAGGGGGGACCTGAAGGTTTGAGTTGCTGAAAACTGTCAAACGTATTTACTTTGAAACAAGAATGTATCCTCTTGAGTTAGTTTGCTTCATAGCAGTCAACAGTGCACTCCTTGTTCATTTGGAATGAAAAGGCCCGGATGATTTGTTTTCGTGGCCTTGTCTGAGCTTTCCCTCACTTTTTGGCATCGTATGGTTGTTGGAAACATTGATGTTAAACACACTGAATGCTTGCAGATCTAGGTCTCATACAAATCCTTCAGAAGTGGCCAAACCCATTCTTTCAACTTAATTAAACTCAGGATCAAAGGTTTTGATCTAAGATTTAAGATTTTCACCTTTAAGCCATTTCTGAATAGATGTATATGGGGCCAACTGGTCAGGAAAACAGTACATTTATGAACAAATATGATGAGAATGAATGTTACAGGCATTATGTATGCTCATGTCCTGTAGGTGCTAGAGGAGAGATGAATTCAAGAAGTGATTTAATAGTGTGAAGTGCTTAAAAGAAATAGACCTTCCCATCTCATCATTATAAAATATTAGACTTTAAGTAGCATGGCTATGCATGCCTGTTGTTCAGGCTAGATTCTAAAAGGACTATGAAAGTTCCTGCTCAAATTGACTACAATATGTTAATGAAAATCTCTGAAGATCAACTTTCTGTCTGTGGACAGCTGAACCTCCGAACTGCCTAAGTCTTCACTACCAGACTTCGCCACATGCCTAAATATTTGTTAACAGAAGTATGAACAGCAACCCTTGACACTGCTGAGCAGATGAAGCAGCTTAGTACAGCCTTGCCTCTTTCTAGCGCAATTATATTGCAATAGCAAATACCCTTGGGGTTGCAAGTTAATAAACATTGTTAGAGCTATAGTTACACAGTATAGCTGTGTGGAAGCATCATATAATGTTACATTGAGACAATTAGACACAAGGAGCCAGACACCTGAGGGATGAATGAAGCGACCATAAAGAGAAAGGAGTTGCAGCAAGGTCCTATAACCATGACCTGTCTCTTAGGGTCATATTATTATTGCTATTTCATTTTATAAGTGTTATGATAAAACTGTGTAGAAGGTAAAAGCTCTTCATTTCTAGCACACATTGTAAAATCCATTATATTAATTGCAGACTCTAATGACTTGCCTACCATGGTTTTTATTTGGCTTACCTGTATTACTATAGTTGACTTCTACATAGATATTAGTCTAAGTTCAGCAGTGATTTCTAATTCACACAAATTTACTGACTTTACTGGAACTACATTAGATGTGACTCAGAAAAATATATACCATTATGCATAAAAAAATAGAATCTTCATTGCCATTTATTTAGGTCATTTAAAAATACACAAAAGGATTACAGTGGAAAATAATAATTAATTTTAAGAGGTTTTGTAATCAAAATTAAAACAAAATTTTTACTTTTGAATCAGTTCAAATAATAAAAAGAATGATGAATAGATAGCGCATTTTCTGACATTTTCAGTGCATTAAATAGCCACTATCTTTAATGCAGAAATATTTAGACATATGCATCCAGTCCAGAAAATGAGGACTCTGTGCAAGTATTCAGATCTTGGAAGANTTTTTTTTTTTCAGTTCAGCTGATGCTTCCAAAGACATGTCCCCAGATGAAGTACTAAAACAAGTTCTGACAGGAAGCATAAAATAATGAAATACTCATCCATTATTTTAATACATTCCATTCATACGACATGATTGCCTTAAATATACATGACTGTATGAGGATTTTTGGTAAGGATCTGGATATTAATCTCTTACTGCTTTCAATCTGTTCAGTATTTGCAGTAAACAACTCTGTTAAATTCCTTATATTCAACATACCTTATTCTCATTTAGTCCTCTTCTTTCTGTGCTTGCCTTGAGGTTTCTAAATTCAGTGCTTAGGGCTTGATTGCCTAAACATAAGGGCTTGAGGGCTACATCTACCAGTCCAGAACAACATGTCCCTGTCCATCCAGTGTGGCATCAGTCAGCCGCTTTGAGGACATTTCAGATATCCTCAGCTTCTCAAACGGCGCTAGAGTATTTTAGTATGTATATCAGTACATGAGTTGTCAAGAGGGTTTTATCATAATCATAATTATAATTAGATAGTATTTCATCCTAAGCAGATCTCTTTAAGGGAGACTGAAGACAAGTCATAGACTGTGATGCTGCAACACCTAAAGGGAAACAAAGTCCTAACTCCATATATTGCTTGACAAGCATATGTACAACAACAAAAACAACAACAACAAAAACCAACCAAAAAACCAAACCAAACCAAACCAAAAAACAACCAACCAAAAAAACAAAAACAAAAACAAAAAACAAATCAAACAAAAAAAAAAAATCTTTACCACTTCCCTTAGTAATATACCAATGGGAAAAAATAGAATAAATTTTGAAGTATAAAAGAAACTATTTTTTTTGCAGCTCTGAAATCTTTAAGCCATCATTAAATTAATTTATTCTTAAATCATTGGGTTTATAATGTTTGCATTTCAAATAATTTTCATACTTCTGCTAATTTAAAGGTAGGAAACAAAGATATTAACTCAGCAGAGTCAAAGGAAGAAAGAGAAGGAAAAGAATCAACCTAAAACTTTCCCAAATATTTTAAATTTATTTTTGGAGCAGTGAGGGAATAAGTGCCTACATAGTTCTGTATGCCAAATCACTGACTCTGTTTGTTATTACTTACAGACCGTAAGATTACTGACTGATTCACTCACAGCTACCAAATAAATTAAAGTGGCAGTTGTAGTTTAATCTCAGTAGGCAGCACAGCCCCAAACAACTCCTCATCCACTTCCTACCAGTGCTATGGGAAGAGGATCAGAAGGTCAAAAGTGTGAATGCTCATGGGTTGAGATAGTTTAATAGGTAAAGCAAAAGCTGCATGCACAAGCAAAACACATTAAGGACTTTATTCATGTGGGCAGCCAGGTGTTCAGCCATCCCCAGGAAAACAGGAGTCGTGTGACAGTGACTTGGGATGAGAAACACTGTCACTCTGAACGTGTCCCTCAGCTTCCACCTTCTTCCTCACAGTTTTTATTGCTGAGCATAACATCATACAGTATAGGATAACCCTTTGGTATGTTAGGGTCAGTTATTCCACCTGTGTGTCCCCTCCCAAATTCCCATGTGCCCCCAGCAACTTTGCTGGTAAGGCAGCGTGAGAAGCAGGAAAAAAAAAAAGGCCTTAGTGTCATTTAAGTGCTTTCCTGCAATCAATCAAAGATGAGTGTGTTACCAACACTGTTAAGGTGAGAAATCAAAAATGTAACACCATACCAGCTACTATGAAGACAATTAACCTTATGCAAACCAAAACCACTGCAGTGACCTTTGAGTCAAGCACACCTGGGATGTCTAGTAACTGTCCACATACAGCTTTCTAAAGTTTGACTGAGCTTACACTATGTGCCTTGTATAGACTGAAAATGAACTTGTTTAAGGTAGCAAGCAATACTAATTTTTTTACAATGATTTTATCTTTTTAGTGCAACAAATTGGTATAATAATTAAAAACATTTAATTTTAACTTGTCTGTCATTGTCACACATTGCTTAATATTGCAGGGATTAATATGAGTTTTTCTTATGCCAAATAAAATTTTGCAGATATTTTCAAACAGGAATTCACATTTTCATGCACTGAAGTGTGATTATTTCTGTATGAACTATGAAAAAACTTTACAAGTGAAATTAAAAAAATAACTGTGACACCGTTTCTAAATGGATTAAATTAAATGAGGAGTCATGTAAATTTTACTCTTAATACTAAAATACTCCAATTCGAACCCTAACCC